>CAFUXE010000560.1:514598-548996 GCA_903364295.1 Serranus cabrilla | reverse complement strand
CCAAGATGCAAGTAGCATGGATGTGACTAATATTAGTCATGAGTATTCATTTTTACAGACGAATACAAAAGCTAGTATATACAGGGTGTTCACAAAGTCTCTTTACAACAAAAAAAAATCAAATTAAATAAATAAATATCTTACAAAATAAGGAGTAGATATTGAAGTTTTTTTGCCTCATTTAATACACCTCTACATGGACACCATTAGCTGCACAAAACACATCACGGCGGTACTCAATTTCTTGCCATGTTGGCTGTAGCAGAGCCTCATCATTAATGGTCACCATGGCATCAGTCATCTTTAGCTTTAGGTCAGTGATGTCCTGTATCTTTGTTCCATACACGATATCTTTAACATAACCCCAGAAAGAAGGATCTGATTTTGTTTCAATAAACCATGATACACACTGTACCTTCAATTGAGGAGCAGCCATTTTTTTTATAGGGGCTAATTTACCACGGCCTGTTTCATCAACAGGGTACCTGAAATACACAAATGATAACCACTGAGTACATACTACAAAAAGTTTACCGTCTCAACCATTAGCCTCAAGTCCTCCTCAACATAGCACTATGTTCGTTCTGTTCATCATGGTACCATATATAGTCAAATAGAAGATAAAGCAGGGAGGTATACTATTGCGTATTCATGGGACTTTATACATTTAAATATCCCTGAATTTCTTTTGTGTACTGTCTTATTTTTCTGATTAAGATAGCTCATCAGTTGGCTTTGTAATATTTTTTCAATTGTAAAGAGACCTTATGGACACCCTGTATATTTGTGCCTCAGAGGAGTGTATATATATTCAGAGCACATAAGCTCGAAATCATTTACTGAAAGTGATGGAGGATGATAGCACTGCTGTGTTGGGACAAAGCTCCATGAATGCTTCTTTCCCTGAACAATAATGCTGTGTCTGCCAGAGGGGAGTCTGATAAACATGTACACAATCATGAGAAAAAAGAGGTCAGGGGTCAACTTTGAAGAACATCTCATTTCCATTTCCTGTACATATTGCAGCTACAGCTGACGTTCTGATAGAGTGGCTTCTGTTGCGCGAGTAGATGAGAGAAAGTGTCCCGCTGAAGGACACTTTGACAGTACACATTGTTGTTAATGGACAACAGTTATTGTTGAGGTCTAACCACTGACAGGATCGTCTCTTAAACCACCGGGCCAGAGGCAGGTCTGAGACGTGGTGTTCTGAAGACAAGAGGTCAGTGGCTATCAACACAGCACACATCCTGTCAGCCCTGTATTGGTGCTGGTCCTCTGCGGATGCCAAATGTGAAGTGATAACCCTCTCAGCCTGTCAAAATGACTGATGCTTTAATGCTGTCAGGAATAGTAGTTCTACTACATCAATATATGAAATCTGGCTGCAGTGTTTTTCTTGTTTATGTTTGCACAAACTAAATATTGTACAGTGTTTTATGTTTGGCAGCAGTCACAACTTCTATTTTGTAAGTGTGTGAAATCAAAGCGTGACCAAACCAATTTGCTGTGATGCTGAATTCCATTTGATGTGTAAATCTAATTGAATTGGCTCATCAAGATGGAGGGCCAATCTGATTGGCAAACTATTAACACAACCCCATGCCCTCAATATTTTCTTGCCATGCGATTGTTGGATCTCGGGTGAGTCATTGAGATGCACGGCCACGGCTCTGCAGGAGGTATTTCATTTGCAAAGGTAAAATCATTTCTTCCCTTTAATGTCTGCGGAATAGAATGAGTGGTGCCTTTGATCATCGCCACTGTGAACATGGCAAAAAAGCTTCTGTAAAAGAGCTGAAATTAATTTCTCAAACACCAACTTTTACCCATTAAAATACCCAGGACTTTATCTTTCTTTATTGACAATGGTTATAGTTATCAGTAATGGCAAAAAAAGAATCCTTTTATCCGTTGCATAGCCTTAATTTCATAAACTGCCTTTAGATGTTACATAACTTTTTAGTTTTTCTAGGTAGTTTTAAATGTCTTTTCTAAATTTTATGAAATTTCCTTTCATAAAATCCATATGACATGGATATATGCCAACAAGAAAACTGCATTCTCAATTATGTTGTGTCTTATATGCACATTTTTAAAAGGTGGAAAACACTTGTAATTAAAACCAAACTATTGAGTTAGGTTTAGTCATGTAACTGTGTAAGTTACCTTAAAAGTCAATGTTATTTTTGGCTTCACATGGAACAAAAATGTGGATGTTGATTAGAAATGTATTTGATCATCAGGAAACAAATGTAATATTTTTTCACGAAACTTAATTGAGAATGCCTTTTCACTGTATGGGGATGATATTTATAGAAGAATTGGTTGTATATACATATTCATATAAATATGGTATTTGTAATACCTTTATTTTCCCTTCTTTCCTTTTTCTCTGGTTTCCTGTGACAAAAGCAGGCAACAGAAATTATGAGACAGGGAAAAACTATCTCTGTCAAACAGATACAATTAGTATTGATAAGATATGGGCTATCTACCTGCAACAATGGAGCTGCCATTACACATAATGCTCCCTGCCTGTCTTTGGTCTGGCAGAGACAAGCGGGAGGGAGCGGGAGAGTGCGACCTGGTGACTAACAGATAAAAGCCTGGGCAATCATGGCAGGCCCACAACATTAAAACCTTTTTATAGATTTCTACATGCTGCCATTTTCTGGTGAGAGGGACATTTTCAATGGGTTGTGATTGCTACTGTCAGAGGATCAGGGCCTGTATATGGGGGGATTGAGGGCTGCTGCAGGTAGCGGTGAAAAGCGGATGGAAATATCACCTCATTTGTACTTAATCTACATTGTCTCTCCTTTTGTGTTTGTGTGTTGCATTTCTGTGTCTGTGTGTGGGATTAAAGGAGCGAGGCACAGAAACCTGTTTAAACTCAAAGTGTGGGTCAAAACAATATTTCAGTAAGTCGAACTGGAATGTTGATTTTCTGTATCAAACATCAGCCCTGAGGTCCATCCATTTCCATTATTTAAGGTTGTTCCTGTCTTGATGAGAATAAGGCTTCCTGTATGCACATTTCCCCACAGACCTTATTGATCTTGACTTATGACTTATTCAGAATGAATTTTGATGAGTTTAGCAAATTTGCATTTCATTCAGATATTGAATTGTCAGATTATCATCAGACAGTGTGATACAGACATATTGTAAAATTCCACTAAAGCTCAATTTACATACTTACCTTTCATGGCAACTGGATTTTCGCTATATTGCACAAGTCTACTGAAATTATTTATTTCCCTGAGCACGAATTGCACAATCACAAATCCATTTTTGCCTACCTCCAAGAAGAACTCAAAGACACAAGTTAACATCACTGGCAAAACACTGGTAACTCTAGCAGGCTAGGTAGAAACTTAGGGGAGTCGATATACCGCAGGTGAAGGGAAGTCAGTCTGTCAGCTCGCAGATCTTCAGCTATGAAGATTCCCTTGTGCTCCGGAAACAACCAGAGTCTCTGTAGAGAAGTGTCCCAGAACCACAAAAGTGCCACAATCCCACAGGAACCAAATGAAAGCCAAATTAAACACACTAACAAATAAGGAAATAAAATACACTTCAAATACAAGAAACTAGCCACCAGAAATAACCCAAAAGAGTTAAAATCATGACATTAAAAGGACGACCCAAAATGAGGTATTAATTGCTGCAGGTCAATTAATGTTCCAGTTTAACTTCTTTGTTGTGTGAATGATTATTAATTTTTTTGGAGGGTAGCGTCACTGGTCTACTCAGCGAGCAGGCAGGGGGGAAACAGCCCCCTTTGGTGCCCCTGTGGTGAATAAAAGTGGATGTAGTGCCTTCTAGGCTGACCTCTCAGCAAAAGTAATGTCAAATTGCCTTCCATGGTGGCCTTCCAGCTCAGAAAATGAAATATACTGCCCTAATCGATGCCCTTATAGGCATAAATGCACTTTTTTTCACCCCCTGCATCTCAGACAGCCTGAGTCCGCCACTGGTTGGCTTCCATGTACGATTTTACCATACCACCTAATGCAATCCAATGCAACTGACCTGATAAAAAATGTTCAACCATGAATTTTTCTTTTTGTTGTTTTTTTTGTTGAGAGTGTATCAAAGAGGTGTTTTCACTCTACTGTGAGTTTTGAGGATGATGTTTGTGGTGCTGTTGCACGGCATTGCTTTACACCGAAATATGTTTAACTTTTCCTCATCCGCATATCTTTCAGCACAATGTATAATGTGATTATTTAGTTCTTTGAAGAAATATTTGCCATAGAGCATGAAAGAAAACATTGGTTTGGGTTGAACATCCCTGATGTCAGGGTTGCCATGTACACTCTAGTGGGTCTGACATTCCCTTTAAAGACTTGGTTTGCAAGATCAAAGGTCCTGCTCTCAGCTCCACTTGGCATTCACAGTCACACTGTATGAGCGGCAGCGGAGACACCACACTGGCATGATAGAACCAGACTTCTATCTTTAGTCCTGTCTCCTGTTTTCTATCTGCATAATACCACTGTGCATACTTCAGTATCACTTCAGACAAAAGATGAATCTTGATTAAGTTGGATGGGAGAGATTTTGACAGAAGAACTGACTGACTGTGGAGCTCTGACAGTCCCGGCAACAAGCAGAATATGAAATGGAGCTCTGTCTTTAATCAAATACATGCCAGTTTTCATTTCAAAATGCAATATCCATTTTGGACTTCAATTTTCACTTCGTCCTTTAATATTTCATGAGGAGAAATTATTGCATGCTCAAATCCCTAATTTCTTTACCTCACTCTAATTAGTTTAAAATCAAACCTCTTAAAAATTGATTAAGTTTAATGCTTCTTTATAAGCTGCTCTATATTGTGTCAAAAATTAATTGGTCACAATCGGATCCGTTCACAGTGAGTGTTTATTTTCATTTTTACATAGTAGATAGCTTCACATAGTCGTGACACGTTTGTCAAGTAATTTATCAAATCAAATATACAATTGCTTTCAATTCTCTACACTTCCCTGTTTTTACTTATACCAATTCAGTATTTAGTGTTTTGCTTTCCATGACAGTGAAGCCATCAAGAAAAAAAAGTAAATTCAAAAATGTGGCAGTCCTCTGAAACTCTTGCACCATTCTTTAATTTTCAGAATGTCATTTAGTGTTTCATAACAGACACGGTCACTTCCACATCATGTGACAAACCACTTCCACATTCATTATCCCGTTAAGCCTCAGGCCCACAGGTTATAGTGGAAGTGGAGACTGTAAAAGCTGAAGATGGCATGCATGAAAAAAGCCCCCAAACTGAAAAAAAAAAACATAATCACTCCCCCTCTCTCACTCTCTCTCTACCGGCGGTTATTTTCTCCCTACCTTCTTTCATCCTCTCTCTCAACAAGCCAGCCATCTTTGCTCAGCATTATGCCAAAACCACTGAGCCCAAGCCTGTAATTCCATATGATTTTCCCAGTATGCATAATCCTCTTCTTCCCAGGCGACATTCCATAACACCAGCCCAGGAGTGCTATAAGAAAACGAGGCTGTAATCCAACGCAGGTTCATGAAATCCTCTGATCTGACACTTCATAATCATGAGGGGGTCTAGTTATCTATGTAACAAGGCGCCACAATTGTGGCACGTCCCCGGGTAACTTTCCTCCCTGATGCCAAATCAGCCCTTATCAGAGCCCAAGAGGACTTGGAGAAGCTGAGGGTGCTGAAGATCCACTGAGAAAGGTGTAAAGGTCAGAGGATCCCACTGGTCAGGTTTCTCTTATCACACTCTGCCCAAAGGTGGAAACTACACCGAGGATGTAAAAATGTAAAGCAGTCCAGGCTGGCACAATGGGGGAACTGGTCTGTGAGAAATCTTACCATATGTAACCACTGGTCAACATATTGTCAAAAGGGTTTATATGATTTCACATGAAATGTGACTTGACACAAGCGTTGTTTTCAACATGTGACTGCCTGCTGTTGTGCCCTACATTACAATCACTGTTTTATACATCACAAGTGTTGTTTTGTACATCACAATCATGTTTTTATTTAAAATGAAAATCCCAAAGGTAATGTGGAATAAAACATAATTCCTATTTAAACTGGCCGTTGGATATTTAATCTTCACTTGTTGTAATCATGGAGCATTTCATGCAGCAGTAATAGTGCAATGGTAATGAGGATCAACAACACGCTGATGTTCTCTTCATGGATGCAGTGGTGTAGTCAATCATAGGTGCTAGCTGCTGAGCTGGAAAAATATGTTGGAAACTTGCTGTTATAACATGATGGCAGGTTGGGTTGAGATAAATGGGTTTTTACACGAGGAGAATAAGTTGGAGGCTGGAGAGCCACAGCTGTCATTGTTTAACTAAGAAGACCAGGTCCAAGCCTAGTATATGGCTGACTACGCTTGGTCAATGCAATTTTGTAGGCAATGTATTACAGGAATATTTAACTCGAGTGTCTATGATGTGATTATTTTGGATACTAGGAGTTAGTATGCTTTTGTGCCAATTACACAAACAAAATAATATGTGTAATGATATGATAAACCCTATGTCCATCACTGGTGAGTCTAACAGATCAAATAGGATTCCATTCTATTAAATGTGTCAATCCACACTAAGTGTGTGAGATGCATGATTTCCCCCACCCCTGCGTGTTTTTAGGCATTAGGTCTAATTCTGTGCTGTTAACATACATATCCCTCTTTATGTGTTTTAAACCCATTAGCCACGTCCACATTGACTGATCAATGCTCCCGGTCTGTTTGTGTTACTGTTTCAGTACACTCAGATTTCCCTCACTCACTACAGTGGGCGGGGAAATAAAATCAATCAATCAATATGTATAATCATTATTGATTGTCTGTATCACAGGCTGGCCGGGAGCCTTGATGTATCAATTAACATGCAAAACACATATACAATGGGATATTTGTGTGATTTTAAACAGCTGGATAAGCAGATTGACGTAACATGTATGCGCCACTGACCCTTACCTCCCAATGCCGCTTTTGCACCACTTGGTGTTTGGACGCTAATAATTATGTTTGAAATGCAGTGAGTGAACAGCACAGCAGTAACAGCACTGTCTTTCTGAGGCCAATGACAACGTAGTTGAAAACAGGCACTATTGTTAACGTAGAGGAGGACAGCAGAAGAGCAGCCTCAAGAAGCCCCGCCCCCTGAACAAAGCGGCTAACTCAATCACATACTCCCACTTGTGTATGGCTGACCGCAGTCAGCCAAAAATAAAAACAATAAATAATAACAACATTATGTCATATACAGTGTCTTGCTACATAACTGCATGCTGTTAGTTTTGGATTATTTTCTCACTTTTTCACCAAATTACAAGTTCACAACCTAGGACAAGAGTAAATAAAACAGCGCAACAGTCATGAAAGCCCTTTCCATAATCCTCTCTGCTCACACTGGGGACTCTTTTGGAGCGGTGTTTTGCAACATCTGGCTCCAGCTTAACCTTCCCCTTCAGCAACCGTGAGCTCAGGGGCACACAGCACACCATACACACACATGCCTCTAGGGTGTGATGCCCGCTGACTACAAAGTGATTTTACACTGTGACCGTGTACCGTGCCATATAGTGTGTGTGTGTGCCTGTAAGTCTGCTGATGGTACTCAGTCTGTGTAGTGATGCCAGTAGTCATACACCAGGCCGTCAAAGACAGTGCTGTGTGCCGCCTGATAGTCCAGCAGCCTCACATCCCCAACCTTCCTCCTGTTCAGTCCAGGAAGCAGAACATAGCCGCTGTCAGAGGACCAGTGCCCACTGGCAGTGACTCCAGAGGGATCACATAGCCAGGAGTTCAAGGGTGAAAAACTGGCGACTGGCAACAAACCATAGCAATGGCGTGAACAGGTAGTTTCAATATTTCATATTTCATTCTCACTTTATGCTAGATGGCTGTTCCAGGATGTCACGGCACACAGACTGAGATAGGAGATTTATATTTTTGCCTGCTTGTTTGTTGTGTTTCCAAGTTTCATGTTTTACTTTTTCATCCAGGTTGTGGCATCACCATCAAATAGGCTTTCCGGCACCTGAACGTTCCCAGTGACAGCTGTGTCGGAGAAATCTTACACAGAAAATGGAAAAGGTCTCCTTCTCATAAAAATGCCTTGGGGAGAGAAAGAAAGAAAAAAAATCCCTGTGTCCTTTTCTATTCATTGACCTTCTATTCATTCTCAGAAGCAGCAACAATGTGCGCAGTAACTTAAAGGGAAGGGTTACATTTTTTAAAAACAAAATGTACTAGAATATACACATTCATATTCAACCCGGGCCCTTGTTGCTTTTTGTGTTATGTTTTAAATAGCCATAATTCCAGTCCTTACTCAAGAGCAGCAGGCGAGGGTAAAGAATGATATAATTGGTTGTTTTATGCAGCTCGCCTTTGCTCTTTCTCACTGCTGGCACATTTATTTCATCCACTGGTGCTTTTAAATAATCAATACACTCCCTGGTTTGATGCATTTAGTACACCTTGAACAAATGACACATGGGGCCTGTTTTGAGAGTTTGGACACATGGGGAAACACAGGAAAGGAACCATCATTTTGCTTTGGGATGACCAGGAGACCAGTGGGGGTAAAATCAAGGTAAATTAGACATATCATTTTGTTTAGCAACTGTTAAAGAACTAAGCCATAATATTTTGAAATGCTAATAAAAACCCAATAGAATCATAATCAGCAGGTGGAGCGTGACTACAGCCTGACTGCACTGAAGATATTTCAGTTTTTTTCATCGTCATTGGGATTCAGAACGCACATTGAATCTATAACCAGGTGGGCCTCCGCCTAAGGCTGCTGCTTACATATCTTGTGAAGTAATCATCAAGTCTCAGCAGGATATTTTGCTCCCCTTGACCCCTCACACATCACACACAATGCTGGCAGCTGATTTATGTTCCGTGCGAGAGAAATGGCACAACTGCTTAAGAAAGGTCTTCCTTTCAGGGCTTCAGATACTTTTTATATTGCGTCGTAGAATTTAAATTTCGCCAATGGGTGGGGAAAAAAACGCAGCAAACTCTGTCTGTGAATGTGAGATGATAAGGAATGCATTTTTGTCGCTTTGAAATCTGCTTTATCTGTGCCGAAGGCCGCAGATACTTCTTCTCAAGTTACTTTTGGAATTTCAGCCTGTTGTTGTGAAGAAGGAAATAACTGGGATTTTTTGTCAGAGGAATATTCTGAATGCATGCAAGATCTTGATTAAGAGCGAACATGTCACCTTTATGAATTTCTCAAGTAGATCTCGGCACCTTCCACTTTCACATATCTTTTCTTTTATAAAAGAGAGAGAGAGAATGCCTGTTATATCATTAATGGTGTATTTGCAATTTCCTTTAGAAGTCATAGCCTGTAGAATTTTTCCCAGGGGGCAATTGTTTCAATACTTCATTCTGACTGGTGGGGGTAGAATAATGTGTCCTACATTGAGTAATGTCGAACCAAAACTACGAGCAAACACTTCTCCACAGAGTCATTTTTCACAGTGTGGCTTAAAAAGGTTTCATCTGCTCCTGGACAGCCTGTTGTCGGCTGGAGTTTAATCGTCCCAAAGCGGGCACAGCAGGACAGAACCAACAGAGACAAATGTCTCAGTTTAGTATGATCACTGGCAGATCTGGAGCGTTTTCTATTTGTATGAGCCTTATGGAGCCTCATGTTCCTCATCTCTCCCTCTCTCTCGTTTTCCCTGCGTGGCACTGCATTATTTAGTGTACCAACTGAAGATTTATATGTAGTAAACAGCGGATATTAGCCTTTGGCTTGAGAAGACCAGATGGCCGATCAATATCTCTCAACCCATTGATGGTGAGTGAAGGATGGATCTATTATTTAAAAATGAGGCAGCAATTGTGTAAAATATGGCACACATGAGCACATTGTTACTTTCTTCTTTTCAGACTTACTCTTCCTTACTTGCACCTCTTGGCTTGGATGACTAACTTGATGTTAGATCGGCCTGTTTTTCTCTCTTTATCTGCCTATTTTCTGTGTCTGTTTCCCTCCCTTCATGCCTCCTGGCTACAATCTGCTCATCTGCAACAGATAAACTTTGTCCCTCAATCAGACTGACCCATGTAAGAACCCGTGAATGTACTGAACTTGTGATTCAATCACACACACAAAAAGCAAACTGAGGCTGGCAAAATGCTGAACAACAGCCTGCCAACTGGCTCCAGGCGGGTGGATGGATTGGTGGTGACGGTGGGGTTGAGTGTGGAGAAGGGGAGCATTTCGGGGATTCCCTTGCCTCTGTCAGAGTGCTGCAAAGCCATCCATCAAGTCTATTTTTATGGGACTAAAGAGCTAAACCACAAGCCTGGGGGGAGGATATTAAGGGCCTGACAATGCGAGCTGAGGCAATTGATCTATTTAAAACAGCAGTGGCAATGCACTGGTGCGGTGCAAGATTTGTGGCGTTTTCATTTACTTCTGTGTTTTTTCACCTCTTGATTAGATCTGGATGGCCTGTGGGTAAACATTGTCAGTAGATCCTATTTACTCTCTCTAAGGACCAACATATGAGGGACTACAAGGGGGGCAGCCTCTAATGGCTGTCTGAACTGTCAACCTCATTTCTGTCTTTTACTTCTTTACAGCCCTTATTAGGCTAAGGTTATTCTCCCCAAGGACTGGAATAACTAAATGCAATGGCAAACCCATTAATTCACTGTGTACCTTTACAGACATGCCCTTTGTTATGTGGGGCATCGATTCAGTTGTACATTATTACTGAGTTTTTCTTTTTCAATTATATTATTCTCTGATAGCTTATTCATTATTATTTAGGTCTACTTTTGAACAACCCACTAAAAAGAGGTGATTCACATCAACATGTCCATCCTTGAAATTGTAAAAATATGACCAAATGTTTATGAGATATTTTATTTATTTATTTTATTTTTTTTCTAATCATACATACATATGATGTAAGGTTGAATGCTTCATCGTGGGTAGATGTACTTGAAGTTCATCTTGAGCATTTACAAAGAACATAATAAGCATTGAGAGCTTCTCATTATTCCACTATAGCTATAGAGGACTTGATAATAACATAATTATTGTAAATACAATGTATTTGTGTGACACTTGCAGTTTTGTTGTAAAGCTACATGTGTACAATTATGTCGTGTTCGATAACAGAAAGTTTTTAGTCTTGCAAATGCATATTTTTTTATTTATTTTTTTTATTTATCCTTTATTTTACCAGGGGGGTCATATTGAGACAACAGTCTCTTTTTCAAATGGTCCCTGGCCAAGCAAATATGCAGCAAATGGAAAAATAAAGGCTAAATTGTCACAGGAGCAGCAGGCCAACACTAATAAAGACAGAGACACCTACATACTTAGTGAAGGATCATTCTGGAGTGCTGTCTAAGTTATCTCATTCAGCTAAAGAATACAAGAAGTTTGTTAATGAATGTCAAAATATGAACTCACTGGAGGGGGGCGTTGACCTTTCCGTGACCTCAGGAGAAAAACTGTATTAGGTGGGTGTAACATAACAAATCATACCCTGATGGACTGCAACTGATTTTCTTTGAACTTTACACAACCCATGTCAGTTCCTTCTGGGATCACTTTTGAGGTTGTGCTGTACGGGGTCGAGCTCAGTCCTGCCACTGATGGCTGGAAGCGAAAGGGCAGCACGTCATACAGCTGAGAAATATTTTAGCTTCTGGCTACGTGAAGACAGTCCAGTACCATTTATCGACAACAGGTCGTGGGTCATGGTCAGTTTGTGTTATTGACCCCTCAGGGGTCTGTTTAACATTATGCCTGGTGATTTTACTTTCTTAGTCTTTGTATTAGTGTATTACTTTAATTTATTATGTTAATTTATTCTAATTCATTTATTTGTGCAATAATAATAATAATCATGTAAGTAATAATGTATATATTGTGTCAGTTAAATTGATTAATGATTAAAAGTATTCAGATCCCTCACTCGTTATACAATCCGGCCCCACTCAGATTGTTATATATCTTCCAAAAATACTATTGTATTAATCATTTTTGATTTTTGCAATTATAATGCCATTTTATATATTTTTAAAGTTTTTAATGGATTTATCTTTTTCTTTTGCCCTGTGGTGGTGTGAAAGGAAGAAGGGCATCAAACGAAGGTCTACACACTTAATGGCATTCTCTACCCCAGTTGCTAGGATCTTGCTCTCTGTTAGTTCTGGTAGATCGCAGCATGCTATTGCACGCCATTATAATTTTTCAAGGGACAAGCAGCAGCCTATGGATACTGTTTCTCAAGTCCCACTGGTCTTATTCAGCAATTAAACTGGATAACTGGACTTGGTTCAAGGTCAATGCTAAACATCTAATCCTGTGGGAAAATTAATCTCTGATAAAAGTTTAAAAGATTCAATATTTTGTACGACATCTTATTTTCCATTTCTTTTTTTTTTTAATTCTTTTATTATGTTTCCAGGTCCATTCAATAATTTTTGATACATATTGCAATTAGCTATTTCAAGGACAACACTCCACTGAAAGTACAAGGAGTCCTTATTCAGCACATATTGTTCAATAATCCAGCAACCTTTGCATGCTAAACAAGACAGAACAACATAAGATGATATGAGTGGCTGTTGTTAGGGAAACAAGGTGCATTGTTGGCTTTTCTTTGCTTCTTCTCAGAAACAGCCCTCCAGGCAAAGCTTCATCCAAAAACCTCTGAGTGAACATCAGAGAGGAGAATTTTCCTTGAAAATCAGAGACGACCTACATGTGCAATTTTTGTGTTGTGCAGGTTTTTCTTTTTCCCACTTCTCGCTTTCCTCTCCATTTCAGTTTGAATGTGGACTTTGCGGTTTTGACTGCTCTAAATCTGTTGTGCCCTTTCTCACTGTAATCACTGACATGGCCTTGCAGCAGAAAATGGTCAATGGGCACTATTTGTATATACTTTTTCTCATCATTTTGACCAATCAAAGCCTTTTTACACTACATATCATCATTAAAACACACATTCATTCACTGAGGGCTGGGGCTACACCACAAGGTGCCTCCTGCTCATCAGTCAAATAATATTCACATGCAAGCAAACACCAATGATGCAGCATTGGGAGCAATTCAGGATTCAGTATCTTGCTCAAGGATACTTCGACTTATCAAACAACTGACCTTATGATCAGCGGGTGGCTGCTCTGAAGCCATTACAAAACATGAAGTTATCGTGTTAATAAAGTTCATATTAAATAAAGAAAAAATGATGATCTTGAAAAATGTATTTTGGGTTGATTTGGAAATGCATGCAGTTACTGCTTGTAAAACATTTGTTGAGATTTGTGCAACCTCTTGTGTCAGGTTAGTCCCTGACCTTGGTTCTGGACTATCAGTAGGTTAACTGATAAGGTGCTGGCGCAGGCCGGGATCAAACCGGCAACCCTCTTGCTGTGAGCCAAGAGTGCTAACCACTACAGAGAATAAATACCATTAAACTTTAACTAACCAATGAAACTTAATACGGTTTCAGCTCTAACCAGGATTGATAAGAACTGATTCAAAACTACAAATATAACTGATAAAGAAACTATCTGCAGCCTTGATCTCTCTCCCTCACTGAGTGACATCCAACATTTAAACTCTTCATCGCCTTCAATCACGACTGCTACGTCGTACGGAGGGAAGTCTAAAACATAAATATGAGTCATGTTTTTGCTGCCTGTACAAACAGCCTATATTGACGTTTTTGAGGAAAGAACAGGTTCATATTGCAAACCTGATCTCAGTGTCCTGATCTGCAGTGAAGCCAGAGCCTGACACGACCCCACCAACAGGCCAATCTGTTTGGAAAAGTGCAGCAGCAAATGATTCCTGGCATGCTCCTGTGAACACCATGTTCCTTCACGGCAGCAATGTGCTTTTTAGTGATAACTTATATATCAAACCATTTCACTTAACATTATAGCATGAGAGTATGCCTGCACTGCTCTGAATCCACTTGTTGTATACTTTGTCATCAAACGTGAAATTGTGAGGCCAAATCCAAGCATACAGTACAGATTCCCATCTTCTTCTGGACAAGAGAACAGCTTCAAAGAAGACCTGAGTGTCACTTCAAAGATCTCTTCATCTCCTTGAGGTTCCCTATCTTCCTCCCCTGTTCGGCTGTTCCGTGTTAAAAGTGTGTGTTTTAATCTACCGCCCTGTAATCTTCTCGCCATCTCTCCATCTCCCCTTCCCACCTCTGGCTCACTCCGGTTAATGAAGGACTTTTTTGTTGTTCACTCAGAAGCTGACACAAAATCAAAGATTCATCAAAGCATGGATATGCTTCTTAGGCATAACCTTTGCGCACAGGAATATGATCTGAATTGGCTGTAAGTTTACAGGTGGCAAAAATGTGAATTTCCCTTTTCTGCACTCTCGCCATATAATTTAATTCTTTCACATATGCAGCTTCTAAGAAATGTCTCCCACCAATCCTGAATACATTCTACCTGCTGCATCATGATGGTGGGTTATGCAGGTTGTTGAAAGGTAATTTAACACATTTTTGTCCCAGCTCTGATGATTGCCATTAAGTAAGCCCATTAGGATGTTTTATTTGAAATGAGTAGACGAGCAGACAGTGGATTCTGCTTCACTGCATTTTGTATTCACAGAGGAGGTGTTAAAAGACTCAAATACATGGCCCTGAGCTGATACTGACATTCCAAGACACAAATGTGGCCAGATGTATCAGGGAAAAAGACTTATTACGATGCCACACTTTACACCTCACAGCTCTTAAAGTGGTATTTTTTCACGCATGCTGTGAAGTTTCCAAGAAGTGCCTATGGCAACAGTTTATCAAGCAAAAAGGCAAAGTAGTTTGGAGAGTTCTTCTTCATTCACCAGTTTGAAAGTAACAGAAAAATAAGTCAGCTAATAATAGCACAGCAGACTATATTTTATAGAGCGAAATGCATAATGTTTTCTTATAAAATACATGAACGGTTAATGTAAAATATATATATTAATCTCCAAAATCAAATTTTAAAAATGTGGCGTGTCCAAGAGAAATATGTAAGTGTAATCATTTTTGCTGCACTTGCGTTATTCATAGTTAGTGTAGCATCCAGAAACACAACCTGGAACACCTGGTCTTACTCCTTTAGATAGATATATGAGTCATTTTACTTTAACGATTTCCCTCATTCAGAGTGTGAGAGAGCAGCTGGCTGATTGCCTTTTTCCCCCACTGATAACTGGTGCTGCATCTCTGGGGGGACTTTAATTTTCACTCAACAACATCACAACTGTTCAGTGAAAAGCACTTTCTAGACTAAGTCAGTCATTCTACTCATTGACAAGCTCAGCAATCTAGCTGAGTGTTATGGCATTGTTAGAGCCTATAAATGTACTTGTGAGATTATGGAGCTGCCATTGTAAAGATGTAAAAAATGAGCATCTTCTCCCAAAGAGGCTTTGTTAACTCTCCAGAGACTAAATTAATATTGTTTTCTGTCTTCATACAACGACATATACTTGAAAAGGTGCGTCTGTTTTGCTGCAGTCCTGAGGCTTTTATGTTACAGTACCTTACGTATATCCTGGCCATCGGCAATTGCAGAAATAGATTATTGGGACGCTGTTGCCAAGATAGTGCTCCACCCTGGGTCTGCCTCTCTCCGCTCCCTCGGCTGTCATTGAGAAGTGTAAAATTCTCCATAATTTACATTTTAACACTTCCTGAAAGACACAGAGCCATTAAGAGGCCCTCAGGAGGAGTTGCCTGTGGTTTATACTTTTATGAATCTTCCAGAAGGGTTTTTACAGGCTCTGCCTGGCTGCATGTGCCAGATAGCCCCCACGGCTACAGTGCAGCATATAAAAAAGGAATGGTAATTAACGGAATAAACAACATTTTACTAAGGGATACAATGATAATAACATTATCTCTTAGGGAGCAGACTATTTTTCAGGGAATAGTAAGGAAGGGCAGGCAGGGGAATGTGGGGTCAGGAGTGATGTTTATGCATGGCATTTCTGATGTCTTGGTAAATAGTTTTTCATGTTTGTAGCCATCATATATTTACCACATTGATTACCACATAAATTACTACAGTGTGTTATTTTATTGAATTTAGTGCTGAAGCAATCAGTTCACTATCAGATTAGCAGGTAGTGTGATTATTGTATTTATCATTTATGGCTCCACCTTCTCAAATATTTGCTGCTTTTTCTTTTCTGACATGATTATAAACTAACTGAACTGTCACTGCTTGTCTCATAGAGAAGCAGATGCCATTTTCACTCATGCAGGTGCACCTGGCTTTTAAAGGGAATGGGAGATAACACTGATTGGTTTGATTCATGTTAGGCCTAAACGCCCCCTATGATTAATTAAGAGACTAAACACGACACCTTTGCCACTTGCACTTTACTTTGCACCAATATGTTGTGCCATTTAGCTAGAAAATGTTGAATTGGACATGCATGGGAGCCTTTTATTGGACTAGTTCATAGAATGGTAATGAAATATGTGTCTAAAATGAAATCACAATTCTTATGACATTTCTGTGGATTTGAAAGCTGAGCACTGCAGTATTTTCCATTTATTCATTCATTCTTTATCCTTAACCGCTTATCCAAACTCGGGTCGTTGGAGCTGAATCCCAGCTGACATTAGGCGAGGTGGGCTCCACCCTGGACAGGTCGCCTCACTAGCCCAGGACTGACACATAGAGAGAGACTACCATTCACGCTCTCATTCACACCTACGGGCAATTTAGAGTCATGAATTTGACCTAAGCTGCATGACTTTGGACTGTGGAAGGAAGCCGGAACATGCAAACTCCACACAGAAGAGCTGCAAGCCATATCTGAACTTGCCCTCTTGCTGTGAGGCAAAAGTGCTGGTGGTTACCACAGTTTAGCCCCTACAATAATCCATTGTTGAGCTCATGCATTGCTTTTGAGTTCAAACAGAGAATAAACACATAATACAATCCTGGTTGAGACCAAGGACAAAAACTAGCTTCCACACATTTCTTCAACCACCAGATTATGTTGCATCGAGAGTCACAGGCTCTAAGTGATGTCTTGGTCTTTGTGAACTCACTGACATGAAATGTCAACGGTGTCAATGCTTACGTCTTTACCTTGACTCTGTTTCTCACCTCATTATTCATGGTTATAACCCAGTGCAGAGTCCAAAGTCATTACTCAGCTCAGATCATCCAGGAGGTTGGAAGTGCAGACAACCCCTGCAACACAAGCCTGTGCTGTTATTCATCCCTCCACTCCTTCTTTCAAACGGTGTGCTTCTGATTAAGCAGACTCTCTCAAACAAGCTGCTCTCTTCCCTGATGCTTGTTCAAAGAAGTCTTTCACACTGCATACCTCTGAGGAGGTTTAAAAAGAGTAGCCGGTTGAAAAAAATCACACCTGAGAATGGCTTTTAAAAAACATTACTGCAAAGATAAATGGGCAAAGTTAGTGTGATTCTTCTTGTCTCTTTGGAGGAAAAGCAATATACTTTGTTCCTCTTAAAGGGATGAACTGCTTCACACTTTATCCTTCTTTCCTTCGACAAGACTGTGAGCTCATTGATAGGTAACTGTGCATGAATGGCAAGCAGAGGTTGGATTTACAGTGTGGCTGGAACAATACATAACATAACCTCATAATCTTTCAGCATTTAAATAGGTCTGCTGGTAATGCAGAGTTAATGTCATATTCGACTAACAACAAATATGAGAATGCAAATAGCGTTTATGTCATCAATCAAACTGTAATTACTTCTTGCTCCAATACATCCAACCAGGCTCTGTACCATGAACCGATCATATGTGTCGTTATGGGTGAAATAGACAAACAATATATTTTGTTGTTAAGTTTCTTGTTGTGGATGGTCGCTGAAACTTTGCAAAATGTTTTGAATATATGTCTTTCAAAAACACTGAATGTAAGGAATAAATATACCCAATTAAAGAAAAACATGTTTACTGTTAACATTAATGTTCAATATTAAGACATAGATAATGAAATAATAAGAAATGAAGAAAAACTGATTATTAAAAACAAAAGAGGAAACTATATCACGCTATTTAAAAATCAATAGCAACAGGGAGGCTAATGCTGTATGGGAGTCCTTGGCATGGCAAAGTTTAGGCACCGCTGCCTTATATCATCTATTGTTCAGTGCGGTTAAACCCATTTGTTTTTGTGACTTTGTTAATATAAAGTATTTTAATCCTCATGCATCCAACTCTGTAATCATTTTCCACCATCCACCCCTGTGATGTGGACATGGCAAAAGCTCAGTGACATCTGTTTCTGGTGATTGCAGAAGCAGTTGACCAATCAGAGCATTAGCAGTGCAGACATTATCTCCCTGCATAGCTGGCTGGTCTAGCTGCACACATTTAAAATGTCTACAGAAAAAATGCCCCAGAAAATGGCAACAAGTGTGGATGAGATTGGTGCAGCTGTACAGGGAGCTGTAAGTCCACCCTAAAGACAGATATAAAATGTATTTGATTGTCATGAAAATGTTAACTGCTCCTATAGCAACCATAAACACAACTTACATGTTAACTGGTAATTGTGCCGGTAGCCATGGGTAATTATGTTTTGAAATGGGGGAGCAAACTTGAAAAGATACAAAATTGCCATGGGTCAGGACAAAAAAAGTAATTTAAAACAAATTATCTGCATTTCTACAAGACCTATCTAGGAATAGCCACCTGCAGTGGTGTCCTTCGTTAGATTGAGGGTGCTGTGAAAACCAAGACTGCATCAAGAACAGTTTATAATTGGGTCGATCAGGACTGAAAATGAATATAAGAAAAATGCCATTTAATTTCTGAAACTATTTTTAGCAGTACTGTGTGTGTTGAAGTACTGCAGTGAGAGATGTAAGAACAGGCTGGAAGCTTTTTCAGTTCTCCTGCACTTAAGAGCTTTCTGTCGTATTTCCATAGCCTGCTTCTCACTTAGCCCTGTCCTGCTTGACTCTGCTCGCTCTCCTGTGCTGTTCTCCTGAATGTACTGAAAGCAGCAACATGGATGAGCTACATACTTGAATGTGAACTACTGAGGTGTTATTAAGCAAGTCTACCTTGAGCAAAATAAATCAGGATTTGGGCGTTATGTTTTTAGCCACAGATTTTTTGGTTTTCAGGGGAATATGACAGAATTTTCAACTCTGTTCTGTCATCATTGGTAACCAAAAGGACAGCGTTACTGTCATTTTTGTATCTTAATAGAAAAATCTGCATTTTAGGCAAAAACTTGCCTAAACTGCCCTGTTGGGCGGCAAAAATGCACCTAAAGTGCTCTCTTCAGTGGCGAGAACGCACTGATGTGCCCTTTTTTTTTTCTTTTCGCCCCTGCCCTTCAAAGCGTCTGTGCACGCCACTGTGCCTATGTCTGTAGCTTCTCACCGGTAAAACAGATTATTCATCATTCATGTTGTAATAAAGGTGTCAGTTAACAAAAACTCCACCACAGACTGACTGAATTACAAGATACAAAATGGCATCTCATTGTGATTATCAGGCCAGTCAACGTGTTTTTGAAATGATAAAATATAAAGGAGAGCAGACTGTGAAATATCTCGGACATGGCAGTGCGGTGGACGGTCCTTCAGTCATGTGCCAGCGCTCTTCCCAAATTGCTCAGGAAGACAACGTAAACAAAGAACTCCTGGAGGCTCCTCTGAAGGGTCTCAGCTATTCATCTGCAGGGGCATTGGCGTGATGCATATGTTGGCGTCGGCCAGGTGGCACGTAGTTCACATTAACCAGATGCTGGAATGCCAGCTTCAATCACTTTGACCAGTGGTGGGGATGTTTGCACAGATCTGGCTGCTCCTGCTGCTGCACCACACAGACACTGACACAGATTAACAAATCATATCAATGTAAAGCTGCGACTCCTCTGCTGGAGTCCATACTTGTACAAATGTCAATGCTTAAAAAGAAGAAACTGGTTTCTCACTGAAACATTATTTGCTGTGTATGTTTTCTGCAAGATTTTGGATAATTGCTTTGCACATTTATCTAAATTAAAACAGGTAAAAAAGGTTTTCTGTGAAAAGCTTGAGGCATTGGTTGTTAAAAGCAAATGTTGATAGATTCCCAACAGTGTATCCAGTAAAAAAGCAATACTGTTATGGTTAAATGACATTTAAGCTCATGGCCACACTATGCTGCTGTCATTATGCTTCCTTCAGGTGAACTTCACAAAAACATACTTTATTTTTACAAAAGAAAAAATTCAAAATAAAAACATTCAATGAACAAAATGTCTTTAAAAGCTGGATAATTGTATAATCCTTTTCCACTTAACAAGAAATGTCTCTGAGAGCTACTTACCTTTCTTTTCCCAGAAGCACATTAATGCTAAGATGATCATAGCCCTGCTGAAATTATTTTGGCCTTCAGCTGCTTTTGGGAAACAGGCCCAGGACAACAAGTATGTCCTTCCAGGAGAAACATAAAATATCATAATCAAAGAAAATGCTAATTGAAAGTCTAGAGCTCATGCTAGTTCAAAAGAAGTAGATGCTTTTTTACCAGCTCACTAAAGGTAGAGATTGTGAAGCAGCCAATGTGAGACACTTTGAGCCATTTCCATCATAAGAAGAGACGGGCATGCATGCTGTGATAGGAGTTCTTGCTTCCAACTGCATTCTTATTTTTTTCTGATTTTGCTCTGTCATGTAAATGTAGCGCTCTCTTACACAAGGCAAGTGGTCAGAAGCACAAAAAAGATATGAAAAGTATGAGCTATACTTTAGTTAACATACTCTTTCTCTCATGAGCACTCAGGGAAGAAACGGTGCAGAAGAGAGTTTACTCCATTATCGTCAAAATGCCAGATGATGAAAATGCAGTAGGTGTAAAGCAACACTCAGGCTAATGGCTCAATGCTGATGCTCTAATTGTGAAAGCAATATCTTAAAAGCTGCAGAAGTCTCTTATTAAAAATCAATACGTATCACTTCCATCAAATGTCTCATCTAGCATATTTTTTTGTTGCGCATTAGCAGTGTAGCATCAGAAGATACTGTATGAATGAAGCTGCAGGGCAAGAAGTTGGGGAGAGTTCTTGTTAAGGGTTAAACCAATGATTTACCACATCTAGTGGCTTTGTGGTATCTCAAATAGATGTTTACGTATTGGTTTTGACCTTGATTACTCATGTGTCTTTTGAGACAAGCTAAGTTGATACAAGTCAATTCAGTTATTGCCTGACTGATTCACCCAAAGCTGAAACATACCTGAAGACCGATGAAAGGGTCTTTGCATTGTGATTTATTTCTTTGTAAGTGCAATTTTCAAAGGATCCCGACCAGTTCTCTGCAACAGAGTTTTTCCCCTGACCCTGCATCACATCATTTTTGTATATTTATGAAACTTTTCTTTCCACTTGAAGTTTTATCTTTTACATTTCTAAAAGACTGGTTAGAGTCAAATTAATTCTTCAATGTCCTCTTCCTGATTTAAGGACACAGATGAGGGAGACAAGAAGTCTGATATCCCTCTATGACTCCGTAGTTCTCCATGTTCTGCAGATTCATATTTGCTTCATAAGTTTCAAAGTTTCATACCCTATCCACATATTCCATTTCACCAGCAAAAAAAGCCATGTCACGGACGTTAAAGATGTCTTAACTACAACCTAAATGACGTAATAGACCGTTTCTAGCACCCATAATGACACATATGAGCGTTTTGTGGTTCCCGGTACAGTGGGGCGTTCTAAAAGTAGCACCTACGTCATTATACATACACATACAGTTGTAAAAAAGGCTGCAGTTTCAATGAATTTATGCTACAAAACCTCTGACCCAGGTTAAGGGCAATAAACTTCCTGGTTAGGTGTTAGAAAAGACAGTTTAAAAATGATGGAAGTAAAGAAGTTAAAAGGGTGATGTGAGCTACATAAGTTACATAAAAAAACGTATTGTTATGTAAAAGTTGTTTACTTTTTTTCACATGGGACACTCCTAAATCAGCAAGATGTCGGCAGAGGGCAGTCTAAAACATAAATATGAGTCGCTTTTCGCTTTACTATATTCCTATATTGTCATTTTTAAGGCGAGACCATTCTCCCTTACTGCTGTTTTTGTTTCTTTTACAAGACACAGCAGTTGTCTTAGTCTCTGCTGTGCAATACAATGAAGCTTCCTTTAGAGGAGGTTTGAGAAGGAATCCTCCCATTCAACACCAACAGAGCTTCACCAACATGAAGGTAGAAAAGGTAGAAAACTCTCTCTCCAGTCGACAGTGTTAGCAGAGTAGTATGGATGGACGTGTCAATACAACTGGCCCTTTGTTTTATGGCCATAACAGCTAACCATCCATCGTCGGTTTACAGGCTATTGATTACAGCAGACTCAACATCATGTGAATTCTATTTGTGTCCTCGCAGAGTAAAAGCATAACTGCCCTTTAAAGTCTTTTCTCAGAGCTCAAGAAAGTCCTACTTTGCCTTTTATAGAAGCAAATGCCTAAACCATTAACGTGCCTTATTTAACCTTCGCTGTGTACTTTTATTTTGGGACAGTTACTGCTTTGGCACGCACTGCCCAGTCAGGTTTGTTATCGGATATGATGAGATGTAGAACAGAAAAAAACAGCATTATTCTTAAGGGAATACAGATGTTGTGTCACATGCGACTGGATCTTAAGGTTTCATTACAGGACATCTTGATATTTCAAAACATATCATAAAGTGCTCAATAGTTGCATCTGTAAAAGGTGACTCTGTTACAAATTTATCACAGTGGGCTCTTTTTTGCATCTATTTTTTTTTAACATGTTTATATTTACAAAGGATGACCAATTTATTGCTGCAAACATTATCTTTTTTAATATTTTATTATTTTACCACATTTGATCACAGTGAATGGCCAGACTTTTTTAACCACAGAATAAAAGAACAACACCAAGTCAAAACAAATGTATAAAATGTGATCTAAATGAAAAACACAAAAGACAAATTAATTATAATTTTTTTTTTTTTTTTTAAAACATACAGCAGCACTGATATCCCTCTGTGGCATATCACTCCACTTGCTTAGTTATAAATGTAGGAACATGTAAGTATCAGCTAAAAAAAAAAATGAAGGGCCCCTCTTAAAGGCAGGGACTGAAGATAAGGTACCCACTACAACATTATGTCAGCTGATAATGGGTTTTAGTAGTGCATATTCCCATGTTTACAAACACAGCTCTAATTAATCAAATTACCACAACTAAGTGCAACATAGTAAATGTGGGCCCTTTAGGGACCCTAGTGCTCTAAAGCCCCGGCGCAGCTGCCCACTTTGCCGAATTAATCCAGCCTGCATCCCAACTCTAATCACCTCTTATAAGTGAAAAACATTTGCAGTTACAAGTATTTACCTCACTTTTTAAGTCTCCCCTGTCAACATCTTTCTGTTATTATCCTTGAAAGATGATCTGTTTTGTATTCAGTCTTTAATATAGTTTATGTTAAACACTTGAATTGGCTTTGTGTCTAGAATTTGCTGAAGAAGATAAACTCACAGATGTTTGGGTTGGGACCATAATCAAAATCCTAAACCTTATACGTTTATGTTTCAGGTACTTTGTTTTACTTTTTTGATTGCCTAAATAACCAACAAGATCTTCAACCTAAATGTCAGAATAGACCATCGTGTGGCGAGTGTTTGTCAAAATGACCGACAGAGCATTTCGCGGCACAGCAGTGTTTTAAAATAGCACGTCATCAAATGTGCACATATGGTTTGCAGTTGTAAAAAAGGCTGCGGTTTCTGTGAATATATGCTACAAAAAATGTCCTGGTTAGGCATTATAAAAGACAGTTTAAACAGTAAATAAATGTACGTAAATGCCAGAAGCGAAGTAGTTATGATGAGCCATGGAAGTTACGTAAAGAATGTAAGTTACATAAAAAAAACATGATTCACAAACTGTGAGCCACGGAAGTTCCATAAAAAACATAAGCTATGGAAAATGTTGTTTACTTTTGTTTTCACATGGGACACGAACCCCGTTGTTCGATCCATAAACCTCCCCCCGCCCCAAGTGTGACATCCGCCATTTAAACTCTACATCACTCACTACTACTACATCAGCAAGATAGCAGCAGGGGACAGCCTAAAATGTAAATATGAGTCGTATTTTGCTGCCTATACAAATGCCCTATATTGTTGTTTTTGAGGAGAGACCAGTCTCTAAGTAATACTTTAATAACAAGCACTATCATGCAGAACAGTGTGTTAGAAAGCACACATCTTTTTTTTCAAAAGCACTTTGAGGTATAAAAGGATGAGCTAAAACTTAATCTAGCCAAGGTAGAGCTTTGACCACCAACTGCTTATCAGCTCCAACAAACGAGAGCTTTATCACAACCACATGTCACTTAATCAACAATTTTCATCTTTCCATCTGGCACAAATGAGACAACCTCGCCACGCTGAGTGGACCTGGAGCAGCAGGCACCGCCTCTTGTGTTTCACAGCATGCCTTTTTTTGTCTTAAAAATTGTCCGCTTAGTAGCTTGTCAATGGGTGTCTGGCCATTGGAAGCAAATTAACTGGAACTGACATCCCTACCAGGCACAGGGGATCAATGAAAGACAATAATGAGGGGTATTTTCTAAAAAGAATAGGAGCCAGTGTTTTTGGAAAAGCGACTAAAAGTAAGAAAATACTGGTTTCTACTGGCTCAATCAATAAGCACCCCAAATTTATGGAAGAGAGGTAATACATAGCTGGAATATCCCTTTACTTATGTATTTTATACACTTTCAAAACCCACACTGTTTAAGTTTTACCTTATGGTGAGTAAAAGTCTAATGAGTGCTAATAAAATAAATAACATACGATAAGGGAAACCACAGTCTGTGCCTTTGCAGTGTTTTGGAAAGCATGGCAGCACACTTCAGCTAAATCTGTATTTGACTATACAGAATTGTAAACTTCCACTTGAGTCAAGTTGCTCTCAGAAATACTTTAGTCGTAATCACAGTAAAAAAACAAACAAACATACTGTTCTAGTACCAGCAGGAATGCATTAAACCAAGGTCAGGGTCAGACAACGATGTCTGCATATGCTTTCTCTCCGTCTCTCCCTCGCTCTTTCTGTCTCTCTCTTAAAGACACACGCGCAAACCCATAAATAATCACTGCATCATTTTTTAACATATAGAATCGCTCTCTCTCATTCTCTGCTTTCCTATTCCTCTCATTCCTCTCTCTGTCGCTGTCGCTAACAGAGAACAACATGTTGTTATGAAGATCAGTTGCTGGCACTGTAGCACAGTTGCAGATTCAGCAACAACACACAGCCGTTCACCAATAAATCACAACACACACACACACACTCACTCATCACGGCGTTGGCTCAGGCCTCCACCTGATGAAAAATACACTACTAGTGATGCAGGGATATTACATATACTGCACAGTATATGTGCATACATGCATACCATTAACATCTGCCAGTCTGCCATCCTTTTAAACCAAACAACCTGCATAAGAGGCAAACAGATTTCCCCTACATCTGCACGCATCATCGTAATGCCACGCAATGCCGGGCAGCCAGATGGCAGTGAGCCGCAGTTGAACAGAACAGATCAGGTTTGAACTATAGTTTTTTCAGAATGGTAACAGGAGGCTCATGGGAGATTGTGCAAAGAGTAGGGTGAGGAGCAGACCACCTGTGTCAGAGGGGTGAACGGAAGGCAGTGGGGAGAGTGTGTGTGTGTGTGGGTGCCTTTGTGTGTGTGTTCATTATGTAAGAGAGAGAACGAGGTGATGAATGAGGAGATCTTACAGTATGCAGGAATAGAGCCAACAAAATAGGAAATGACATTTCCCCTCGTATTTATGCAGAGGACAGCAACAAAGTAATAGGGAATTTAAATGAATTCTTACACTTTGGATGTGCAGCATGTTTTTGGGCATACTGTATCTTGCGAGGTAAACGCACAAGGGATATCTATACTGCATTAAGAAGTTTGAAATAAATTCCTTGAACAGGAAACTATTTGATGTCGAGTCCAAAGGGCCTCATGGTTCAGACACCATGGAGTTTGATAATGTTATCAAGTGTGCAGGAGGTGCGCCTCCCTTCATTTTTCGAGTATCCAAGGAAGTAAAAAGTGATTTGGTGCCACACACACACTCAGACGCATGCACACAGTGAATGCTTCATTAAACTGCATCTATCCTCCCAAATGTGCCTCCATAAACCCAGAAGGGAGGAATACAGACGGAGATGAAGACCAATGCGTTTCAGTGGCAGTTCAGCTTATCTCAGAGATAAGATGGAGACCCTTCAGGGAGATGAGAACAGAGAATGAAAGATGGAGGGAGAGAGATGGAGAGAAGAGAATCGGTTCAACAGAAAGTGACGGGACAGATGTTGAAAGAGAGTGAGACAGACAGTAAGTAGGCAAAAGACAGACAGTCAAAAGATAAGAGGGAGAGAGACCGAAAAGGGATATACATGATATTGGACTTCATTGGCTTCAGGTCAGTCTCTGTGTTTCTTTTTCCTTTATTCAATGGTTATAAATGGGCAGATTAGGACTGTGCTCCGCAAATGTAAATCAGCTGGTGGGGAGATCAAACAGTTTTAGTTGATTTTGCCCTTCGGTCCACATACTTGCTTCCTATCAGAATAGAAATTGTAACAGCTCTCCCTCGGTAAACCCTAGGAGAATAAGAAGTAGACTTCTCCAGAGTCAGGAAGCTCACAGGGCTCTACTTAACTTTCTCCCTCTCTTCCACAGCTGTGGAAACTGTGATATCAGATTTAAAAGAATATAGTTTGAATTCACAAAATGAAAGATATTTTGCAGCACTTGTCTATAATGGGTATCTTAGTTTCTTATAAAACACATTTCCAAGCATAGTGTTTGGGATTGAAAGAAGTCAATTGTAATTAGGGTTTAATTGAAAGCCACCTCAAGGACAGTGGTGTGTGACTTTCCATACAAAATGCTACTTTTTTTTAACAGTGTTCATCCTCTTCAATCTCCACTGAAGTGTGCTGCTTTTCATTGATGATCTCTTGAAAAAAAGTTTGTGGTGTAGTTGCCCTGAATGGAATTGACGAAATAGAAAAACATTGGAGTGGCATTAATTGAAACATGGAAGACATTCAAAGAGTATAAAGCAGAAAAATTAGCTGTCGGCAGCCAAGAAATACAAAAACATGTGAACAACAAGATTAACAGATATGACACTGTTCAAGATGTGCAACTTTACTGTAAGACATGCAATACACCTGCAATGTACTGAAACCGGTATAGAAAACTTTCTAAACAAAAATTACGACCAACACACCGACCTGAGATTCTGCCTTTCAGAGACTGCCGCAATACAAGTAGTAGTAGTTCCCAGAAGAGTTTAGCTCCAACCTGGTGGAGATTACAACAGAGTGCACAGAGAGCAACAGCCCGGCAGAGAGGAGGCACAGGCGGATAAAATGCAGAGTTGGGTGTAGGGTCTGCATGTGGCTTGCTAGCTCCACAGCTAAGCTAAGTAGGGGACGATTTTGTGCAGCCAGGTCACCACAATGCCTCCAACCATCAGTTATTGGTAATCTGCAGGCTCATGACATCCAGCAGGTGTTGGCTAGAAAGACACTGGGTACAGCAGATGTATGCAGGGCCCCTTTTTAGCCAAGCTCTTGACTTGCTTCTGCTTTCTCTTGCAGCAACTCCGCTTAGTGAGTTTTCTCAGCTGGGATGGAACAAGACTCTCCAGGGATCCTTGCATTGCAAGAGTCTGTTGAATGCAGGATCTCAGTTCAGGTGTGAGTCTTTTATTTTTAGTTGTAGATGTAAAGAGCATGGAACACATTCATGGTGAAGTTGCAAACTGCTTTACTCCTAACTGTTGTACTCCTAATGGTAATACCTCCAAAAGTTATGGAGGTAACTGTTTCAGAAATACCAGAGACTTTGACTCCTGCGGGATGTGGCCATGGATACATACATTTTAAAACTCCCTACATTTGCTGGGTAGTGCAGCAGCTACCATCGACACTACCTCTGTGTGTAAAACATGTCAGTACAGCTGCCAAGCTTTGCAGGAGTGTAAGTTCTAATGGGGGCCATTCGTGTTAAAAAATGTATGTTGTGGGGCATTTTGAATTACAACATCCATTATGTGGCAGATGTTATATCTCGTTCACATCTTCATGCTCTGTTGGTTTGACAGAGACCTGAAGCCGTTCATTTCAGTAGAAGCTATTTTGTTGAACACTAAAAGCTTAATGCCCCGAGTGGGCAACTGGTCAATGATTTACTGTGGAAACTGTGAGTCCACCGATTATGGAGGCTGTGGGTCCTTCTACATTCTGCATTGTCAGTGTCCAAGTATTAAAACTGCTGGAAGTGACAAAAAGACAACAGATGGTTTATGGTCGGACAAACTGTAAATATAAAGTCTCTATATGGGATCATCACTCTAGACTATAACAGACCGAATATGTAAATATGGTTACATTTATGCCATGGATCTGAAATAAAAATCAAGAGGCCTTTTGTTACTCGTAAAAAAATAAAGGGTAATGTGTACTTGGATAAAAGTTTTTTTTGTTTTGTTTTTTTAATCAACCTGATAATTTATATGCACTTCAGCCAAAGCCAGAGAAAAACTGAAGCTTTTTTTATTTATTTTTTTTTACAAATGGGTAAAATGGTTACACCACTAATGGCAAAGAAGGCTTTTAATTAATCCTTTTTAATAAGCCCTCTTTCCAAAGTACTATATGAGTTTTTAGCAATAGTGGGGGTGTGTTTCTGAGTGACTTGGTTCAGATTTACTCAGTAATACTCCAGAGTGCAACCATCTGAGACTCATCACCCCAAGACACTGCAGCCATGACATTTTAAGGAGTTTTAATTCAGAAACACCTTAAAGGGAACAGACACTAGAGGGAAAAGATGATGCAAATCACATTGGTGAGCACTCCGAGGTTACAGTCTTTGTATATATAAAGAGGGCCTGAAAGTCTAAGATACACTAGGGGTGTCTGACAACGCAATAAGCAGGAAGAAAACATGACATCGCTGTTGCATCCAATGAGTTATATTTTCACCAAATTACAGGGCTGCTCCACCCGGCACCTAAGACATGTGGGTGCATATGCTAGTATTGTAATGAATAAAAGATGTTTCACTGATGATTAAGTTGCAATAACAGCAATTTAAGTAGACAGCCACATTTTTATTCTGTGAGAACAATTACACAGAATATGATGGGTTAACAAACCTGTAGTAAAAAATGTAATCAGTATGTTTTCCATTAAAATGATTGAAAATGATAAAGGTATGCACATACGGAATAACAACAGAGTTGGAAAAACTGATCACCAGTGACTGTTATGTTTAATTGTTAAATCTGGGACATGATACCATGATTTACAGGGTATTTAAATGCTGTACAGGTAGAAAAGAAAGCAGATGTTAAGTATCTAGAAAACATCGAATTCTCATTAAGATTGGGCTCATTATTATGCATTATTATGCATCTGAGGCTAGTGTTTTCAGTGTCATGAGAGCATGAGCAATTCCATGTGAGCAGTTAGTGCTGGTTTGATCCAAAGTCCGCTGGCATTTTTGCCCAGAAGCATACTTATTTTATTATGTATAATATGTATAAAAGTTTGTGGTTTTCTTCTTTTTTTTTCCTGGAGTGCTGCCGATTTCCTGTTTTCCTGTTTCTGTCTGCCACCCTAATGCTATTTGGATGAGCATGGTGATACATCTGCTATCCATTTTCACACGCGCCAAGTGCATCTGTTACCCATTCCTTTGCTTAAGACAGGTTCTTTTGTATCATACAATATGTATCCAGCTATCTGTTTTCCATTATTTATATGATGAATCCAAAAAAATAAGAAAGAAAATAGCAACCTTGACCTTTCTTGTTCTAGCAGCACCTTTGATGAATGTGCAACCTTTTGAAATAAGTTGAGAGATACACAGGAGTGGTCAAAAGAATCTCATTGCTTATTTATTATGTACTGTACACTGTACATTATTCATAGCAGTCAGTTATTGTAGACATTTACAGATATATGAGGTACTGTTGTACTGCATGGACCACGGCTGTGGTGTGATTTTTAACACAAGCTCATTGATCACACGACAGACTGTTTGTGCAGAGCACCACCACACAGTGACTGGTGGACAGACTATGAATGTTAATGTCATCTTTAATATGTTCCACTGCAGATGTGAGTTTGTTTAAAGAAGAAAGATCTAGTACAAAGGTTTCATGCAGAAAGGTGATGAATCAGAATGAAACAGTTACCATCAGCAAGGCATCTGCACTGGACAAATATTCCACATTTTTACTCAATATTAAATTGATTTAGATAACAGTGATGCAGTCAACCTCATTCCATCATTGAAATAGCGGTCAATGTACATATTCATGCCCATTCAAGTTACAGTTCTCAATCATTTGCATCTCCCACCCATAGACTGTAAAACAATAGACGTAGTCACTGGGATGTGACCCATTGGTTTATGGCTCCAATTTTGAAGCCTAATGGTTGGTCTTTTGTCAGTGGCCATCTTGGTATTTTGCAACCAGTGTATGTGCAGAAGGGATTTGGAGCCAGAAGTGCTAAGACCTCTGCTAGCATGAGGTAGTTTACTTGGTTAGTAAGGGGCATCCCATATTCAAAATGCATAGCCAACACCTTAGAGGGCCTTTTAGTCCAACAAAACTCTAAACAAGGCATATTTTAGCAACAAGAGTCAAGACTCAAAGCAAAGGGTCTAGTTCTAAGATGTAAATGCTCAGGTTGCCATAGTAGTACAAAATGGACATTATACCGTATTAAAGAAGATTTGAAACTAGCTATTGAAACCAGAAATGTACCTACAAAATGTATACTCAGATGATAATTCAAGTAAAAAGTAGGGCCATTTTCCATTGACTTTTTTACATTCGACTTCTTTTTGCAACCAGTGCAGTCGCCCCCTGCTAATCTTTCAAAATAAAGCATGTTTCAGGCTCCCACATTGGCTTCACTTTTCAGGCTCAGAGGTTGCCAATTGTTATCAGCCTGTGTTTGTACAATAAGCATCTAAAGTATGAAGTCAATACTCATATTGTTTCTAATATGTGTGTGCTTTTTTTAAACGCATATTCATACCTAACTACCACATGCTTTCAGTAAAAAAAAAACATATATTCTACAGTGGGATTCTCTATCTAGTTGATCTGTGACAGTGACATTAGCCCAAATGTCCTACTGCAGATTTACTGCATTCAGGGAAAAATGCCTTATAAGAATCCCAACCTCACCCCACCCCGTTAGACATTTCAATAATAAATGATTCCTCCTTCCTGAACCTCTCCCGTGGGTCAAGGACTGATGTATGGCAGCCCAGAGGGGACATCTAGGAAGCATTAGCCGGGCTTGAGTCTGCACAAATGGAAAGTGAGCGATGGCGAAGATTGTTGACATCTTTGACATCTCAGACAGAGAGAAAACAAGGCATTGGCATTTCAGCCATTGTCAACTGAGAACAGAGTCAATTAATACTGAAACACAACACTGTCTACAGAATCAAAACAAAGAAGAGCACTCTTACTGTGAGATCATTTCTGGCTAAACTTTGGGCAGGAGGTGAAATGTTTTTGTAATCACTCATCAGCCCTCCTTGGTATTGGATTCCTGTTACACTGTGCCTGCTTTGCATAGTGCAGGCCAATTAATCCAACTTGGCTGCTTCCCCTTGGAGTGCTAATACAATTAATGGGATTGTGGCTTAAGCTAGTTGGATGTGGGCGACCATACCCCTGCTGGGGGATAAAAGCAGTGACAGAAAGACATATGTTTACACCTCAAAAGTGAAAGAACCAAAGGTGAGGTGTTAAAATCACTTTGAGGACTGTCTTAAAGCTGAACAGCAGGGGGGAAAGGGCAACAGCCATTTTTCTGACAAACCCTCTGTACAATCTAATATCACAGCAGAGAGCATACATTTCAGTCAGGTTTTATTCATCCTAATGACCGGAAAGTTTCTATGATTTATTCTTCTCCATCTCCGCTCATTTTATTAGCTGCCTGGTCACCATACAAAAGACCTATTTTTGCCATGTTACATGTTGTTTTGCATGCTGTTATAAGAGGTTGAGCTCAATGAACTGCACTTAGACTCCCTTTTAAATATATAATGTAACAAAACCAGAATTCAACTTTTGCAACGAACAGAAACTGGAACCGGGCCACATCCTGACCATGTGTGGTCAGTACAGCTACAAACCACAGTCCTCAGTAAACTCCATCCCACAGAGGCCATCGCCCTCAGAACTGCAAAAGCGGCTCAAAGTGTTTCACAAATCCAGAGACAAAAGGCAAGCAAGAGTGAGCAATTTAGTGCTAGCTGCTTTGTGAAGGGCCTCGCAGCCCACACAGCACCATTCAGGGGACTAAAACACAGGCCAGGATTACGCTTATCAAGCATCAACTGTTTGGTCACACAGACAAAGGCTTATTGCTGTGGGACAACTTTAATGGCCTGTGGCTGAGTGCAAAGAGGGCCTCTTATGACAGAGAAATAGGGTGAGTGGAGCATGAGGAAGGGAGGGGGGCCTCAGCAGCACAATCACTACTTTCGATAATGATGAGAGCAAATGAAAGAATGGGCAGTTAGGGTTTGTTGAGTGGTATTATCTCTTTGGACCATAATGAAAAGGAAGCTGCACATGAACCACAGAGTGAGAGACTGAACAATGGCAATCCCTCATCATCCAGAGGTCCATGTGAGTTTCAGAGGCTAATAATAGCTGGATGGATGAAAAGTCTGCTGAAGGCTTGGTATAGAGTACTGAGAAAATGTTGTCATGGAATTCGAGTCTATCAACAACACACTGTCAAAAAAGCAGAAGGGGCTGTTACAGTTGGTTTGGCATGGATCCATAAATAAGGTGTCAACTTTCATGCCCTTGAAAAACAGGTGTGACCACACTGCCTTGCTGTCACCTGCATGGGCTAAATTCTTAAGTATGACAGGCAGCATTTACCACATTAACACACAATGCAAATCACATTCTCCCCTGTGTCTTTCTTCTTGGTTTAATTCCTTAAAGGACAATTCCCTTTTATGAATACCTAGGATTTTTTTTTCATGGCAACATTTCTAAAAAGTAATATAGATAGGGCAACATGTAGTTGGTTGGGTTGAAAACAACCCCCGGGTCAGCTAAGTGTTTTTAAAAGAGAAACAAAGGTGAATGTTCAAACTATCACACAAATTGCCCATTGACACAATACTTGCTGTGCACATTGAGGCACACACACAAAGCCCTCTTGTGTAACAAGGGATTATTAATAACCAGTTTAAAGGAAAGGTGACATTTTGCATGAAAGTCATATGCTTTTTTGTTGGCAGTTGTTAGCTTTAATTAGGACGACTGGAAATGGGGGAAAAACAGCCAGATTGGCTCTGTCCAACAATATCAAATCAGTCTCCACATGCTTCACGGCACCAAAGAGAGCTTCATGAAAAACTTCTTGCTGTTTTACAAATATTAATGATGTCAAGTAATATTAGCTGGCTCGCTATGTCGTCTTGCTGCTAACAAATGCACACATAATTGCACTGAACTCTGGAAATATAGGGGTGCTAAATTGCAATAAATGCCAAGTCTACATAATGTTCCTTTAATCTGTGCAAAAAACAAAGTGTAAACACAGCAATTCGCAGTCTACAGAGGGCTAATTACTTGTTTGAGAATATTTAAGGATCCCGGAGTCTCCCAAAACGTCGAACTTTTACTTCTCTTTAGATAATTACGTTTTTAAAACTATGAAATTTAGAGGTTAAAGTACTAAAGCAAAATTGTTGGCTTATTTACAGTCTGTGTTATCATCTAACCACTCAGATTTCTTGCCCCATCAGACTTAATATGTTCCCAGTTCTTACTGTGAGTACAATGTTATTATAACAGATAGAAATGGTGCTCAAAACCACTAGCATTAGATCCAAGTCGTAAGTGGAATTATCCTCTAGAGAAGGTAAGACACTGGGCATGCCATGTACTCTTATCTATCATTTTTTGTCTGAGCTGCTTTATTTAAAATCCCTTCCAGCTATCATGTGTCCACTGTCTTTTTCAGGCTCTCACTTTTGGAGTGAGAGAGGAAACCATATTTCTAGTTCCACCGATTCTCTTCTATCCCATTCCAAATGACACCACTTCATCTGCTCTTCTCTGCCCACAGTACTTTAGCTCATTTCATGTAATACTTTTATCCCTGCGTCAACATTACACAGAGCTCACCTACGTATTCCCAAACCCACTGATACATTCTCCCAAATCCATCAGATATAGTCTCTTCCCCTGTAAATCCATTTGAGAAGTACACTCTATGTAAATCCTGTTCTTCCTTTT
>CAFUXE010000560.1:500924-514552 GCA_903364295.1 Serranus cabrilla | reverse complement strand
TTTTTTTTTTTTTTTTTTAACTTTCCTGTTATTCTTATTTCTCTAATCCTCAACTCTCCATCTCCGTTTCTTTTTCTGCGCCTCTTCCTGTGCCATTTTCTTTCCCTCTTTTTTCCCCACCCTCCCTCGTTTCCTCAATTTGTCCTTCTCTTCCTGAAAGGCTTGCCCTCAGACCTACATCTACTCAAGGACAATATGTAAACAAGTACAAATGATTTGGCACCTCTCACTGCAATATGTTTCCTTCCCACCTCCCCTCTCTCACTCTCTCCATTTAATGCTGCTTGTCTAATTAAAAGGCATACAAAACATTACATTATGACTTCAAGCTCATCTCCTTGCAGATCTACAGTAAAAGGGTCAATTGAATGATGCAAAGTGCTGAGAAAAATTAAACCCACCATTAGCTGCTTCACGCCATCTGCGTTATTGCAGAGTGCACATGCGGAGTAATGTCGTAAATTTCCGCCTGGTTTTTCTTAGGAGGGCATGCAGTGCTGAGTTTGCTCCTGTCGTAGTAAAGCATAATTATTGTCAAGGAGGTCTGTCACAGTTAATCTAATTCACTGACAAGATGACAGACTTAATAACTACTTGGGGACATTGTGTAATCACAAGATAGCTGTTGGGACTATCAAAAGTGTGTTTGTTTTTTTGTTCTACGGGCCCAGCTTTTGAAACGACACGCAATGGACCAAAGCCCTCTCTGCCATCTGAAAACCAGGCCATTACTCTGCCTATTGATATTCCATAAGAGTTCACATTCTAAGGCTTCTCCTCTCTTGCATCCCAGTTCTTTGCACTGATGTGACAATCTTTACTTGCACAACAACAACAAGAGAAGAAAAAAAAAATCAACACAACATAGCACGAAACAACCCGACACAACACAACAGTTCCACAAAGAAGCAGTCAAAGGGAAGGGGGTCGATCAGCCATTCTCCATTTGTGTTTGTTCTCAACGCAGCAGTCTTTCCTGTGGAGTCTGTGGTGGCTGAATACTAAAACGAGAGCAAGGCTGTGATGTGGAGAAGGCGCACAGGTCTCAATCACCTCCCCAGAGACACCAGGTGCCTCAACGAACGAGGGAAGAAACGGAGACTTGGACTTTATTCATTGATACCACCCACCGAGGTAAAGAGTTTCAAATGGGTGGAATTACAGGATCAATAGTGTGATTAGCAGAGGCCTTGTAGCTATTGCGTGTTGTTGGCAATCCATTGCATCAAGCTAAACCCAGGGGACAGAGGGGCTGTTGCTCCTTCCAAGCATGGAGACCTAAGGAGAACGAGCAGTGCGTGAGAGAGAAGCTGAAACAAGTCTAACAAGGAACAAATATAGAAAGTCTCTAAAATAAATAATATAGAAAAAGTTATGCCAACATTAATGTCACATCTTCTACATGTAATTCTCATCCCAGGATAAATGCTGATACGTGTTTTTCTATTAAAGCTAAATGGCACTAGAGCCAGAGATGTGCAGAGCTATTACAGTTAAATGAAAAATATCAGAGGCGTAGTGTAAAGAAAAAAAGGCAAACAGAAAGCAGAGATAGACAATTCTAAGCTATTTGAATGTGTATTTGTTCTCTTAGGGATCTGTCAGTTTTGTTCTACTTTTCTGTTTGAAGAGCAAATGCAAAACAGCAATTCTCCAAATCCAATAAACCACACTGAGATGCACCTCTCATTTAATATTGGATACACCGAGAGGTTGTAGAGCATCACTGTTGATTCAAGCATCATACAACCGAGACTGATAACACCAGTCTGAGTTCTTTATGGAAAAGGTTGACAAAATTTGCCATTAGTGCATATCATGTCTAGTATGTTGTACAAAAAATGCCTACAAGTCAAAAGAGCACTAAGGATTGTTACTGTCCTCCATCCATCTGTGTATATTCATCATTGCTGGATATTCTCAGCTACTGAGGAATGTAGCTTGTCGTGTGTTGCACCTGGCCCGGCTGACAGTGCCAGCAAAGTCCTTCAAAATGGAGCAACTAAATAGATAGTGGATTATAAACACGATGGCCAGTTCATTTCACTGTAAGATCTTGTCTTGTTGCCTACTTTGGTGCCAATAATGCAGTCGTTTTCTGGCTCAGCTCATACGGTGGATTAAAGCACGTCTTTTTCAGGGAATGCATGCAGAACCTATCTGCTGTGTTATATTTTGGGGGTTTTCTCCTCTGTCTTTAATCAGATTCAGGCTGTCTGTTCTCCTGCTTTGTGCAGAGCTATAAAGCCAAATAAATGATATCATTTCAAACTGCATTTGCATGAGGCAGTAACGTCACTGTTCTATCACAAGCAGGTGGTCGAACCAACAGCCAGGCAGCTGCTTGCTACACAAGCTCTAGACTTTATACAACAAGCCACATTATCTTTTAAGATAAGGTTTCCTTCACACCTACAAACAGGGACAAATGTCTTTTCCTGCACTTTGGCTTGCAGAATGAGCAACCAAACATACACCCACCTCTAATGTACATTTGCAAGCAAAGCAGCTAATTAGTTGCTCGGCTATAGCACTAAATTACCTGAAGATGTACAGTTGTTCACATTAGTGGTATGTGTGGTTCTACAGCTGCCAGTAGCCTTCATCAGGACTGCTTGATGGATGGTTAACCAGCTCAGACAGTATTATTTAGCAACAAAATCTATAAGCTATAAATTATGTCCATGTGTCTGGATGGTTCGATACAACATTGGACTTTGACATTGGAGACAGTTTGTTAGTTTTAAGCATGATCCCAACTGTTCCTAACCTAACTGTATCATCTTTCTTATTGATTCCTCGCTTCTTATGCCATAAGAACTGCATTGAAATCAAGTGCAAACAAAATAAATTCAAATGTCATAAAATTTTTTCAAATGCAAATTTAGAATAACAACAACAACATGAGAGGCATTAAACTTGGACAAATACTTTTTTGAACGTTCAGCTCCACAACACAAAACAGGAAACTTAGTTTTGCCACAGTACAAAATAAAAAGTAAACAACAAAATAAAAAATTATGAAATTACAAATTATGCTTAACAGCACTTACACTAACCACATATTTACTGTAGTAACTCTGGGTTATAATTAGTGCATTATTCAGTTTAGGAGACCTGTGTCACCAAACGGTGATGCTGCATCTTTGTTGTTAAACCTCTGATAAACCATACCTATACAGCCATCACATACTAAAACAGAGCAAATTATGTTCTGTTGACAGTGGCCTCAGTTGTTCTTGAGTACATGGACAATCATGTATTTTATACAATTAAGAAGACTTGCCTCCTTCCCAAGTGGGCGTTCAGAACATCTTCTGTTATACTGTAACACTTCATTAAACACATCATTCAAACTAGCTCCTTTTTGCGGGCCTTTAGTCTTCAGTCCCTTGCTTATAAAACACAGTCTGCCAATGGCTTGTAAGCAACAGTTGCCAGCATAAGATTGTTTACTTTGTGTCTTCATTCACCTACCTGGGCTTAGCCAGCTGGCTTCTCCGCCAATAAATAAAACATTAACAATGACAAACTTAGGTTGGGATCACAGCAAGCAGCTGCAAACCAAACTGATGTGTACGGTGCAAAGTAAATCATAATATCAGTGAAGTGAGTAAAGGGAAACAGGTGAACATTGCCAATCTATCTAATATGCCTAATTGTCATGCAGGTCAACTCTTTAGCTGAAATAATCTCTATTTTAAGTTTCTTGTGAGATCTCGTACAAGTTGCTCTGTAGATTTGGCTCTAAGGAGACAGATAGCACCCATGGGTGTGTGTTTGTACTTTTACCAGCACCATATTTGCCATAACACAGAAACACTCTGATGACAAAGTGAAAACTGTACAGAATATCTTAGTCTGGACCAAAATCACTGAAACTGAGATCTGTGACTTAAAACTAATGTGGGCCAGGGGTGTAAAGTGCCAATGGTGGTGACAAAACCTATCTACCGTCAAGCAATCACCCAGCAAAGTACTTTAAAACAGCTTCTGTGGTAGTTCTTGCTACAGTAGTTGTCTCCTGGAACCCATTTTTCCATCATGACACACACACAGACGCACACACAGATTCACAAGGTGAAAACAATACCAGTCACACGATGTCCCAGCTGGTAATTACTTTGACATTTTTTACTGCAATTTTTGACCTTTGAGGAGATAATATACATTTAGACTTGTAGGGTGGGTATTTGTGGAAAAGTGTAATTACCCCTGATTTGATCCCAGCACAGTTTTTAGACTGCCTTGCATCACGCGTATAGACATGAGTGCTTTAATTCAGTCACAATTGTGAGGAACATTGCCATTTTGCCACCACATATAATTGATGCTATTATGTGCATTCTCTGAGCTTTTCTGTCACACAGCCAATGCTGGTATATTATTTTCCCAGTGTCTACTGTAATTCCTGTAATTAACACAATTTGAAGAGTAACCTAATATTCTGCTTTTATACGTGTACCTTCATAATAATTGTTCTCAATCAAGATTTTTACTTTTTTAACATAGCGTGTAGGCTCTGGCACAATCATCAATCTTTATTTTACATAAAGTATCAGTTTAATTAGTGTTTCATGCTGATTTTAATTTTAAAGCACCAGCCTAAATGAGCCATGGGCACTTCTTACATTTATCAAATTCCTAAAATTGAAAAAAGAAGAAGTATTGGCACATTCTTTTTTTAGCTAAGCACAAAATGAATTTGGCCTTGCAACCTATGGTAATGGACTGCGAAGTGAGTGGTCCAGCTGGTTTTTGTTTTTTGGCTCCCAAACCATGCCTAAATGTGACTGCCAAACAAAAATCCCTAACAAACGGCTCACTAAAACACAAGTTCATGACACTACATAAAAAAAAATCACCCTTGGGTCCAAACACAGAGTGGTTTTCCCTCTCAGCAAATTTGGGCGACTGTGGGCCAGAATATATTTAGGGAGGTGAAGCGGGGATGCTAACCTCCACTTAAAATGACGCACCAGCAGGCATTTTGTCCCTGCCTTCATGTGTGGCTCCACAGTACCACCAGTTTACCTCAGTTCAGTGCAGTCTTTATGCATTTAGAGCTGCTGGCTCTGACGTACTGGCTGAATTTCATTACCGTGTGCTATTACACGAGCAAGCTGCTGGGCTGGCCTCGGGATGAGAAGGCCAATCAATACAGTCAGTATCTGCCCCCTCTAATCTCTGTCGCCTGTGTCAGCGCTGCTATCTGTAATAGATCTTAAGGATTAGAGGAGGGGGGGGCTCCTTCCTTAAGACACTTCTTTATGCTGAGGACTGGCCAGCCAACAGGACCCATGGGGGCCGGACCCAGTCATGCTGATCCAGCGAGAGTCCCGTAGGGAGTGCCAGCAGTGTGGTGAGAGCGACACACTCACAAAAAGAGAAGAGAAGCAGTGGCTTGGCTAAAAACGAAGATAGGGGTCGGAGACATAGAAATAGGGGTAAGTCACAGGGGAGTGAGATGAAGAAGGCATCAGAGTAGCTTTGACATCCAGAGATTGATAGAGACAGGCAAAGAAGAGAGAAAAGGACATTGGAGTGGGAGAGATGGTGGGCAAACAGAGAGAGCAAGGCGGAGGAGGTAGTGGAGCAACGGATGAAAAAAGACAGAGAGAGAGAGAGATGAGCAGAGAGGAGGATAAGCACCAGGCCAGGAAAGGCGAGAGCCCATGTAATTTCTCTAATCCTCCTGGCATTTATACTTTCACCAGACAGATAATGAAAATGAAAAATAAAATGGAAAACTTCCCCTCTCGGACTGGGCACAGGATTTTTTTTTTTTTTTTAATCTGTTGAACTGCTCAACTTTTTCTTTTTTCTTTTTTCTTTTCCTCAATGCCTCAGTGGGTGTGTGCTGAGTCAGTAGAATTGTCTATTTGTTATTACTTCACATCATGGGAGATGTGACTCACCAGGGCCTCGCTTCTTCAACAGCAAAGGCCAAGGATGCAGTATGCCAAGGATGAAGACAGACGGACAGATTACTGCACTACATGTATCAGACAGTGAGAAGTAGCTTAGTGAGACTTTACCTACAACATCTATGATGATAGCATTTGATGTGTATATTTACAGAATAAACTCCCCAACTATATATAAATGTCAACACTTAATCTTTATTTTAGCAGTACCCATCCAACAGTATAATGCATTATCATTTTTAATACTTAATGGTAGCCTGTAATATGAAGTAATTTCCTACAAAGACTCATACAAAAAATAATTATTCTCAGTTATCACTTATGACTTACAGGAAGTGTGTGGCGGTGTATCTGCAGAGCTCTTGTAATCTGTCTGTATTTTCTCGTTTCGTATTATTCGGCCATGTTTGGGACCCCCAGCCTCTGACGGTGTGCAGGGTATGCAGCCACTTCCCAGGTCGTCAGATGATGCTGCTTTGTCATGCACCTTGTGTCTGTATGATACACAGCAGCAGTGCATTGTGTTTTTCTTTTTTTGGAGGGGAGCCAAGCAGAGAAACTCCTCCAAACCATACTATGATATTGTCACTTTCCTGAAAAAAAAAGTTTTTTTTTGCCCAAAATGTTTTTAGTTACGTTTTTTGTGTTTTCTAAAAAACTTAAAAAACGAGGGTTACGTGACTACAGGAATACATACGTATAATACGACATAGTTACGTAAAAACATAATGCACAAAACATGAGGCACAGAAGTTGCATGATGTTTAATTCACATGCTTTACTTTTGTTTTCACATGGGACACAAACCCTGTTCACCTGGGTGAAAGTTCAACGTTTGATTGATGCATCCCTCCTGACCATTCATTGTTGTTAGGGCTGCTAGAGGGCGGTAGGTCGTATTTTGAGGTCGTTTTTGACGGGAGACCAGTCTTGCCAGGGAGGAAAGGCCAGCTTTATGCAATAAATTTCACATTATACCTTTAACATCTGCATTGTAGTTTGTCTGTACTTAAATACAGTTATTATGTAATAATATAATATGAACAAAATGTAAAATACTTACACTTGTGTAAAATGTATCAACTGATATTTTGGGGTATTTGATTGTGCAACAGTGCATGTAGAGATTTTCTTTCTCATACATACACAAACACAGGCACACAGACAGGAGATTGAACTGAAGTAATTGTGAGCAAGCTGGAGGGCAAGAGCCATGTCCAATTGTTTATAATGTGCATGGCACGAGAAAGCAGCTTCGATACACTTGTAAATCAGGACAGACAGCGGCAAGCCAATTAGAGAGACGTCACTGTTCATAACCTACGATACATGTTAGCGTTGCTTATGCTTGTCAGGATGACAAGAAACCAGTGGCACAGTCATTCCGAGTCACCCGCCGAGGATCATTTTCCACAGTACAAATCTGTTGTTTACATATACGTAAATCATTTTTACAAGAAGAAAACCGTGTTGACGCTTAATGCCGTTAATAAAACTCTGCTTTTAACAGAGCAGAACATTTAACAGACGTCCTTTTGTAGGAGCAAGCAGTGTAAACAGTTTGTTGAGATAATTGTGCGAGAGAGCACAGTGAGGAGTTTTATATTTGAAAATCTTGTGAGGATTTATATGCAGTTATGTGCTGCACCAAAGGATACAAAAGGGCACCTCCCTCTTGAGTGAAAAATTAAGATGAAAGAAAATTGCTGTGCTTTCTAGGTGGTACCCAAAGTACTTCATTCTCATCTGCAGCTCCTTCTGGACTCAAACAAACCTGTCCCCCTTTTCTAAGCACATCACAATTAACCTTAAGTACAACCGGGTCAGAACAAAGTCATTTCAGTCATTTTCAGTCATTTCTACAACTCTGATGATGCCACTGCCCCTCATTCTTCCTGAAAACATGTTCTGTGATTGGTTCAGCCAAAAGCTAGATTAATGTGTGTTTGTAGCCGTAGGCGAGCAAATGTAATTGCAAAAAAAGAAATGTACAAAAGCAAAATGTACAAATCACCACTACAGCCGAGCACCCAGTCCCTTCCAAGAATGTGTGTTCTAGAAGAAAGAGTGAGGCTTTCTTCATCAAATGCTTGGTTGTAACCTTGAATTGTGTTTGTTATGCACAAAAGTACTTGAAAATGCTTCACAATGTAAGCCAGATTGCAAGTTTCTGTTGCCTGTTGGAATTTTTAAGAGATCTTTTTTTTATATTTTTAATTTAACTTATTTAAATGAACTTTGTTGTTGTGCATTCGGAGGAAGTATTCTGTTGAAAAAAGTCTTAAAAGCTGCTCAGAAAGACTCTCACTAGCAGTCAAGGTTCCTAGATAACTTCTTTTTATCTCTGCAGTCAACTGAATAGAAAGCAACCCTTCTCAGGTTAGTGTCGTGATGTATTTTACAGAAAAATAAAGTACAGTGGTTTTTAAAATTGTCTATGACCACTTGAACTGGACCCAAGACATTTCGCAGCTCCTGCCTGCTAGCGTTACAAAGTCTTGTTAACTTGCAACTAATTAGCAACTTACTGCTTAGCAAGTAAAGTACAAAATAATGCAAAATGTTTATTGTTGTGAAAGACAAAATGGCACATAATTCAGTTCAGAATATTCAGTGCCAGCTGGACAGTAAATATCCTACCTGGTTTTTGTAGTGTCTGTCTCGGCTGCATGAGAATTTAGCATTTAAAACTAACTTTTTTTAAGGAAGTAAGACAAATAACACTTTTAATGGCATCATATTCATACCAGCGGTTGAGATAGTTTTCCTCTCCTTAAGAAAACTGCATTTTTTAAGAAATAGAAGGTTAGAGATGTCCTGGTGGCTCACACTGGTAGAGCTCGTACCACTAAGGTTGAGTCCCAGGTTAGAATCCGGCCCCATGTCCCCTTGCTGCATGTCTTCCCCTCTGTCTCCCCCTTCCATTCTCTCCGTCACTATCTATTAAAAAAAGCATTAAAAATGGCCAAAAAATAATCTTTAAAACAAAAAAAACAAAAGGACAAAAGTTTTAAAGTGTCTCCACAACACTGATTTATTGACTCATTTAATTATTCACTTATTCATCTTCTCTTTATCTGTGTAATGGGCATTGAATGTCACCAAACAAGTTATTCTCATTAACATGGTTATATAATATCGTACCAGATATGACCATTTTAATTGACATAATGAAATGGTTGTGCAGTTGCTGTTGTAAACACTGTGAAACAGAAATATTTGATTAGATTTCTGCACCAAAACTTGGTTTGTTAACTAGGGTTAAATGACTACTTATGGGTAGTTATTTACTTAACTATTACGTATAGAAATTCATGTACAAGAAGGTTGACTTCTGGTTTCACGTGGGAAATGAAGTCTCCTGGGTCACAGGCTGGGGTTTGTCTGACCTACATGCCCTTGAGAGGTTTTATACCGCATTGCTTCACTTCCTCATTTTCTCCCGTTATAATTGCTACTGCTGTTAGAGGTCGCAACCTAGCAACAACATCAATATGTGGGTGTGCCTGCTGGCTTACAATTATGTGGGTTATCTACAAAATTGAATGCATTGCTTTTTATAGGCAGAACTATGATCAGTGAATGAGAGGAGCCTGCACCGAAGCTTTTTCAGATGGCGTCACAGTTGTGGCCATGTGAGTGCCGGGTCTTTGTCAGCGTGGGTGCGGTTCTGTCACTAAAAGGTCTGACAGAGGGCTTTTCAATGGGCCCTCTCCTGGATCCAGTTTTGCTGTCGCAGCACAATGTGACTATCTGTGCCTTCACAGCTGTCCAAATTCATTCTCACTGCTCACACAGAGCTCAAAACGCAGAACATTTCCACTCAGTTTATCCGGGAAACAGAAAGAAAAAAAGGCCATGGCAGGATCTTCAAATAAAGGCTTAGAGTTAAGGTTCCATACTAGAACCAAGGACTTAATCATTTACTGCTGTAGGGTTCAAATATTAACCTCACCTTTTTGCCACTTTAAGATATGAAGGAAAGAGGAGACTTGAACATATTTTAGGCACCATTTGAGGCTCTGCTTCTGTGTAAATGTATTCAAATTGAAACAACCGTTTAACATTTTACAACTCTTTGACTCCACTTAAAATCCCCTCTATCATAGGCTTGCAAAATTAATTTTTTTCACCTTGCATCACCTCCAACTTCAAAGCTGATCTGAGGTGCCGGCATGTTACTCATACTGCCCCATGTTTGTCGAAATAAATTGCAAAATGATAAGTGCATATGTATTAAATATCCTCGTGTGCAGCCTATTTTCAACGAGCTTCACAGATTAAATAGATTGAATGAGATGGAGAAGACAAGTGTGCAAACCACTACCAAGAGGTTTATTAGAGGTCAAAGAAATCTGGCGTCATTTTTACATACCTTTAAGAAATGCAGGTTGAGTCGCTTCTCTGAGTCTTTGCAGAGTCAAAAAGTCGAAGTTATGTTTTCTCAAACCCAGGTACCTGACATGCGAGCTAATGAACATGGCTCCCCACACACTGTATTACTTTTACAAGAAACACGCTCTGCATGTTATTAAATGATCAGCACAGCAGCACATTAACATTTCTCGGTTGAAACTGTTCACTTAAAGGTTTGTTCTCACAAGCGACTAAAGAGACATTTAACTGCAGGCAGTCATTGTTTTTCCCACCTAAGTATCTTAAATTCACAGAGGGTGGGAACGAGGCCTTTGCCACTTCGGATTATTAACAAACGCAGAATTAACTATTGTAACGTAATTTTACCCCATACATTTCCTGTTTAATTAGAGAGACGTAACCTATAATTTGGTGTTATCTAAAACCAGGCATTTGTCATAATAAGCCAAAGGATTGAGGATGATGAAACAGTAGAAGCATTTCAATGAAACCAACGAAGCATAAAAGTGTGAACAAGACACTGGTGTTTCCTCCCTGCTGGGAAAGGAGCAGTCAGGCAAGGTAAGGCTTACTGAGCGCTGACAGTAGTAATCATATCTAGGTCTCTTGTCTCTCTAAGTGGTTCTACTTCACATAAACTTCACTGAAGACCGATCTCAAAGCAGGATGTGGAAACACAGACAGATTTTTTCAAGCACGTCTTAAATACTAGTAGCTCCAAAAGCCTGACTTTGTCTTTGAAAATACACCTTCACATTTTCTGTTTTGCTTGAGATCATGAAGTAGTGTGAAATTGAAGAGCTGCAAACTGCATTTTATGCCTCAAACCTGAAAGTTAAAGCAACTACAGGGTGATTTTAATTGATTATTTAACCTACATAAATAAACAAGACCATAAGGAGAATACTGGCACTTTCTAGATTGTTTTTCTTTATGCCATTGGCGCCAATTCTGACAAAATCAGACAAATTCATGCAGATCTCCCGAATCTGCTTTTGCTTAAACTCCAGTTGGACCTCTGGCAGTGACCCACCCATAGAGGGCAGACACAGATCCGTTCCCGCCTGTATTCGTGGGTGGCAGCAGCGGCTTCTTCCATGGCCAGCAGCAGAGCTGTACCCCACTGTGCAGCCTGTTTCCAGAGAGCCAACACGACACCATGTTGCTACAGGCCCACGCGTTATGCCGGGCCCGCTGGACCAGAAGAAGGACTGAGCGGGGCACACTGTCACCCTGCTGTAGGAAAATAGGAGGTTTTGTTATGGCGGTCTGGTGCTTGTGGAGACAACAAAATATAAGTTCCTTTTAGCTGCATTAATGGAGACAAATTGCGCTTATTTTCAGGTTTCTACTTTGGGTCACATACTGTCTGAAATTGCCTGAAACTCATCTGTCTCTTTAAGTCCCCATCTTGAAAAAGCTCAGCATGCCCTGATTGTTTTTGGGTCTTCTGCTTGTCTGCACCATCATTGCAGCCGGGAACTGACTGTCACAGCACTGAAGCAACACATTCTGCCTTTACATATAGCATAGTTGTCACTTTCCAACCTCTGGAAAGTTTTAACAGCTCATCTAATGGGTGCATTTTTCCAAGGATTGAGCGGTTTTGATACTTTCACAGAATTGATATAGCACCTTGATATGCTTAGTAATAAAAGACATTGAAATCTCACTTTTTACAATATAAGACCTTCAGCTGGAACATGGGACACTAACTAAAGATAGACACGTAAAAGCTGACATATGACAAAGAAAACAAGTTCACCCACTTCAAAATCAAAGGACATTTCGCAGTTTGGTTGTATTATTTTGTTCCAGTGACAGCTGTTAAAGAGTGTGTGCTAGTTTGAAAAAGGTCAGCAGAGGGAGTTCGGAGCTTAGCTATGTCGGTGTGCATTGCTCTCATGACATTACAGCAGGGGGACTGTAGTCCCAAACAGCAGTGGATCAATGAGTTTAGTGGTGCACACATTATAAAGTCACACAGGCTTACACAGAGCTTGCAGAGGCCCGGACAGAGTGTGTGCTGGTCTGAGCTAACACAAATACCCATCCAAATTCTCTGGCAGATTCAGTTGTGCTGGGCTGGTGCCAGGGAGATGTGCATCTTTGCTTAATGCTGTCCCCCGATGGGGCAGAGACATAGTTTGTTTTGGGCCTGTCACGGCCTGTTGGGGCTTTGCTCGATGGTGAAATGCCCTAATACATATTGATAATCATACACTGATGGTAATGGTAATAAACCACCTTTGTCACCGCACACAGGCGTAGGAGAGTAGGATGGATTAGTCCTGGTATTATTTTCCCCTTTCTTGGCCATATTTCTCTGCTGCTCTGTGAAACACCAAGCCAAGCTCATTGCATATTTTTGCAAAGCACATATGGTGTTGTATTAAAATTTGGAGGTAAATTCGGAGTTATGAAGCGGCAGGAGCAGCACTTGGAGGCCCAATGCAGCAAAACAACTTAATGTCAGTCACTAATCTCGTTGCAGGTGTTCAGAAGAGCAGAGCTCAATTAAACCAAATTGGCTTTCACACAGTTATTCAAATTAGTTTAGAATCAAATGCTCACAAACTAAATATGCTTACCTGGGCAGAATCGCCCTCTTTCCTTCAACTTCCTTCCCTGCTCTGTTACGGAGACACTGTCGAGCGGTGGGAGGAGCTGAAATAAAAATGAATTTACATTTAAATCAACCTGGAAGCCGAACAAAAAATGTGATCAGGGTCTTTGCTTTTCCCACTGCCTTAATCAAAGTTTTGATGTGATGACACACACACCCCTCGAGGTGATGCCCGGCGAGTTTCTCAAGAGAGGGCTACGGTAATAAGTTATTAATGTACTGCCCACGCTGCAATTAAGCACCAATTAAAACCACAGGTTGTGTGTCTGACACAGCTCTGCAGCCTTTTACATCTCTTCCTGGATTCTGGCTTACTTCTAAGTCTCGTAAAATGCAGGTTATTTACAGGCGATGCAAAAATAAAAAATCTTGAAAAATATCAATGTTTAAGATTAAATTAAAACGATTGAAAGCCACACAACAGTTTCTATCTTTTGGAAATAATTTGAAGGTTTTTGGCTAAAATAAAACACAATTACTTGGAACATTTCAGGCCCATTCATACAGTTCATGACTGTGATTGGGGATCCATAATTATTTTTATCGCTGTTATCTTGTTTTCATAGTCATTGGAAGCCAGACACTGGACCATGTGATAAATGGTCCAGCCCTAGTGTCTGTTGATCTGGGAGAAAATAAAAAAAATAAATAAAAAAAACAGCCGGGGTATGGAAATGCCTTACAGGGATAAATATAAT
>CAFUXE010000560.1:477334-500794 GCA_903364295.1 Serranus cabrilla | reverse complement strand
GGTTATCAGTAAATTATTGTTTATATTTTTGTAAATTTCCTTTCCTTGAATGGAATTATACAGGACTGGAAGCAAAGTCTTCATAGCTGGTATGAATATTTATTCCAAGAGAGAAAATCATCATTCTTCTCCTGCGGTTGTCACTGCACAATGCTGAGTAAGACTCTGCATCTCAAAATCTTAATCTTAATTGCAAGACTCATATATTTCTCTCAAACTTAAGAAAAATTAAACATGATGCAGTGGGTGTACTGAATTAATCAAATTACTTAAAAATGGCTGTAGCAACCGATGAGGTGCTGGTTTAGAAATCTGAATTTGAATGAGTTACTGTCACAGACTTTGCTTGGCGACACCAGCGATAAGTAAGATGCAGTAAACAGTTTCTTTACAGATTCGGATGTAAGCCATCAAAGTATGTAACAGAAGTTTCTTAGCATAAATGGCAGAGTAAGAGATATTTGTTTTTATTTTGAACATCTTCTCCCTCGGCCATCACATCCCACGTACAGCTGAGGATGACAAAGCACGAAGTTTGAAAATGGAGCTGACTCTGACAACCTAACTCCAAAATGTCAACATCACTTTTATTCTTGTTGGTTTTTAGTTTAGTTTTTTGGGGGGTTTTTTCACTTTAACTCACATTGTCTCTCTCTTTCGTGTTATACTTTTGTTTTTACTTTTTATCTTGGTTTTCCTCTTCCTGTCTGTCTGTATATCTCAATGGTCCAGTGGATTAGAGGATCAGGCAAACTACTCAATTCGTATAAAATCTGGTCTATTCTCCCTCCATATCATCTCTCTCTCCTTCCTATATCAGCAGAGTGGACTGAAAGCAGGTCAGTCAATCATTCCAGTACATCCCCTTCCACATCCAATCTGTCCGTTTCTCCTCTGATCTTATCTTCGTCTCTCTCTTGTTTTGTCCATGTGAATGTGTGTGTGTTAGTTTCCGCCTGTCTCTCTGTTCGTCTCTTTGTGTGGCTTCCTCTCTGTCTCTCCGGTCCAGTAGATGGGGATCAGTCAAATCCAGTGGGAAGTGAACAGCATGTTAACAGAGCCCAGAGCATCCTTGTGAGTCGGGGCCCGGGATGGGAGGCGAGTTGAGGCTAAGTGGGCCTGCCACTGGTGACTAGAGGGAGAAAAGGCCCGGTGATCTGCTCAGCCAGGAACTCACACATGAGGCTCCTGACAAACATGAAGGAAAATAGGGTCAGTGGGTCAGTCGAGGCAAAAGCGATGTGGAGTGTGTTAATAGGTAGTTCCTGAAAAGCAACTTGGGGAATAAATAATGATGAGTTAATAAAGAGAAGGCCGGGAGATTCTATATCAATGAATTATTAGGTGATTATTAGTCCATAAATATGTACTAAACAACACGTTGACTGTATTCTTTATATCCATTCATTCATTTCTAACTAACTTTTTTTTAAAGTCAGATTTATGTTGTTTTTTTGACACATTTATGTGATATGGAACTATTTGATTAGGCTTAGTTTGAAAAAGACTAAAGTTGAATAGTAACTTCTGAAGGATGTTTTTGAATTGTATTTATTTATTCATATTTCAGTTGTTTTTTGGGGTGGGGGCAAATGGCATCAATAATCAATTAAAGGCATTTTCTAATGCCAACAACTGCATTCAAGTGTAATTCTGCAACATCACACAAACGGCATTTCCAACTTTCCTCATCACAGCTGCCTCCACAGTTAACACACACAAATCAAGCGCCCCCCTTGATGTTTTTGGCACCTGGCAAATAATTAAATGGTGCATTAACGCCACCAACTGGTGTGGAGTGTGGCTCTGGGCCCTAAATTTAAACCACAAACACTAATAATAAATCTAATAAAAATGAAGTCAAATTAAAATAAACAGGAAAATAAGACTATCATGTCCTCTCAATTAGATCTGTTCTCCTCAGATAAGGAGGCAAAAATAGATAACATTCATCTTCTGAACTTCTTTGGAAAATATCACGTAAATCAAAGTTTTTTTTTATCTCGCCGTGGTTCAGAATCAGGTCTCTCAACTCAATATCTCTGACAATGAATAATTGAATTACTTCTTTTCTGCAAGTCATGCATCTTCCAGTATTGTGCCTTTCCTATTTTAAATAACACGCTGTTTGGTCCTGTATGAGCAAATCTTAATCTGGATATTCCTGTCCCTTCTTTCGTGTTTCTTCCTGTACTTTTCATTTCTCTGATTTTTCTTTGAGTTCAATAAAACCATCTCTGCGTTCTCTCATTCTCCCACTGCTTCTGTCTCTTTATCTTCATTCTGTGTTGCTAAAATTAACTGTTATATCAATGTGGTTCTTCTTTGTCGCTTCTTTTGAAAATGTGTCTGCTTTTTCATGTCCATCAGTTCCTGTATGTGTTGGTTTCAATAGAGATAGCACACTGAGTCCCATCATTTGAATTCTGTGCAAAGTCTGTTTAATGTCTGGTCTGCATGTTGACTGGATCTCTGAACTTGGATCTGAATTGGTCCCAGTGGTCTCAATGCAATTCTTTCTATGCATACATTTTCTTTCAACCACACATCTTAATATCTTGATGTGAAAAGTATGTGAACCCATGTAAAGCATCATACAAGTCCCTCATTAGTTCATGATTATTTGACCATTACTTGCACTTTTTGTGACCCCGAAAGTAAAGCAACAACAGTTTTTACTGAAGAATTCAGTATGTATCAATATTCACATCTACCTATCACATACCATATAGTTAGACTTGATGCTAATCTAACTTGTTTCCTTATTTAAAGTTTAAGAACTTTTAATAATGCAAATTCTCCTCACAAGTGGATCTTCTGAATTGGATGAATGGGAAATTCACTTCTGGAACTACAGTTGATCAAAAATTAGGCGGTCAGGTTAAGTTTGCATTTAACAGCTCCCTCTAGCAAAGTAATTATGAAGGTCACCAAGGCAGAAATGATGTTACAGAGTGTAGAAGGAAGGGAGGGAGTGAAGATAAGGAGTATAAATAACTACACGCTCCATTTAGGAAGGGTTATGAATGGGACACAGGACTTTAACCCAGGATACCAAACGTGAAACCAAAAGTTAACCTTGTTTTATAAAGTGCCACCAACATAATTACCTCATTTCCAGCAGTTATGGCCATGTATTTAATATTTGTAAGTATCTTTTGTAATGCCCAAACCATGTACTTCACCCTAACCTTAAGCCAGCAGTTTTGTTGTCTAAACTTAAGCAAACTGTGACTATTTCACATTGGATGTGCTTAACCGGTAGGTGCTCTAAACTAACAAAGGGTATAGGATCAAAAGACATATGTGGTCATATGGTTTGGAGGACTTGTTAGATATTCTGGCAATCAGAGCAATAAAAGAGCCTGGAGGAAAAAGTTCACATGAAAGTATCCAGGTTGTTCAAAGGAAGTTAAATTCAGAAAGGAAAATGAGCATCAGTATGAGTCTGTAGAGCTGAAGAAGGAGTTGGCAGATGTGGAAAAGGCCAAAGTGCTTGAAGGTGGAAGCTTGTTTGTGAAGAACAGAATTGAAAAGCATTTGCAAAGAAACAGTTTGTGAGAGAAGAGTTGTGGATCCAAAAAGAGTGACTGTGGAAGTGATTATAGGATTCTTGTAGGTGAGGGGTTAAAAAAAACTGAAATGGAGAATGGAAGGAGGACAGTTGAGGATGATTGTGTGATGGTTGAAAATAATTCATGTTTAGAGATAGAAGAGTAGTGGTCCAGTGATTGTGGGACTCTCAGAAAAACCTTATATTCCACCTCCTGTTTGCAGTTACATGTGACAAGGATGAACATAGGATGTGGCAAGTTTAGAGGAGATCACACATTTGAAGATTGTGAGGATGATGAATATTGTAACAGTGGAGATCAGCACAGTGTAAGGTGGTTGTGAAGTCAGGAAAAGGGTAGTGGAGATTCAAGTGTGAAATCAGTGAGTAATAAAAGCTATGCAGAGGAAGTGAAGAGGGTAAAAGGACAACTGAGACTTTAAGATTCAGAGGAAATGTAATATCGGACAAAGATATCCACTAATATATAGTGTGGATCAACTGATCATTGCTTATTTTTACGTTTAACTCTACAGATCAAGTTAAACGCAAAAGAAATAAAATAAAAATACTGAAAAAATAAGTTTTTTTTTCCTGTGAAACATCTATCCTGGAGGCAAATCAGCAAAAGGCTTGAATCAGGTGGCAAATCTGGAGTCTTGGGTGAAAGGACTTGGTGATTATTTTTTCACTTGAATGTAAGAAGAAGTCTGATGGTCGGGAATTTGAATGATTTTTTGAATATCTAAGGGAAAAAAGATTTAAGAAACTTCTCAAGCCAACTTTAGCTTTGGTTAAAAGCTTCTGATAGTATCAGAGAGACAGAGGAGAAGAGCAGCATGTACAGTACGTTTGTGAAAGGAAGGCAGTGAAAGGGACAAAATATGTCAATGTCAAAATAGTTATATTATTAGTATTATAATCCTTATCGAAGGTTTTATATATCTGTAGGATATTAAGATATGATTGTGTCACGGTTCGCGGTACGGAGCGGAGAGGAGCTTTCTAGAAATAGCACACATATCATTATACATACATGTACGGTTTGCGGTTGTAGCTAAAAGCTGCAGTTTCGTTGAATTTGGCCTACAAAACCATGTGAAAGTGAAGTAGTTACGTGAATGACGAGTCCAACATAAGATACGGAAGTTCAGTGATCCTGGTAAGATGTTATAAAAGACGGGTGACGTGACTACTGGAAGTTTAATAGTTGTATAAAAACAAATGATACACAAAACAAACACGAGAGTTCCGTTATGTTTAAGTCACGTCATTTACGTTTGTTTTCACATGGAAAACAAATCCCATTCTCAGACATTTGCTCGACCCATCCACCACCTGTCCCCCTGAGAACAAATTTCCGACCTTTAAACTTTAACTATTATTACGGCCGCTAGATGGCGGTAGAGGGCAGTCTAAAACGTAAATATGGGTTGTATTTTGCTGCCTGTACAAAGGACCTATAAGTTGTTTTTGAGAGGACACCAGCCTCCTAATTTGCACGGGCACAATCTATATTAAAGACACATTGAAGCTGTGAAATGAGAGGATTGAAACAAAAAGAGAATGGACAAAAAGCATCAGAACCAGAAATATATACCAGAAATTCTATCAATATCAGCAATGCAACCATGTGTACTTCCTGAAGAGGAAGAACGAAGGAGTTTATTATGAAGTCACAAACAATAAAAATCTATACAGAAAGTCATATCCAGTGTATACTGAACAGACACTTTAAAAACTGAAATTGCACTCATTGTTCCAGAGTTTAACCTTAAAGTGGAGAAAAGAATCTGTGACAGTTTATCAATTTTCAGCACAGAAATGCTCACTATGTTGTTAGCATTGTAATGGATTAAAGAAATCATTGAGGGCAGTTGTTTCTATGGATCCAAGCCAGTTTTAGATGCAGCCATCCAATAAAGAGACTAATATGTTGAAAGAATTAAGGCATTATACAAAATCCAAATGAGTGTCTTACTGTATTTCCATGGATACCAGCATAGACTGGCTTCAAAGGAAATGCATTTGCAGACATATTTGCAAAAGAGGCCACTGCAAATATGCAGTGCAGTAAAAAATAAAAGTTAAAAAACAACTTCTCTGTAAACAACCTCTCATTTATTATTTAATGTCGAGACATGGTTCATCACACATGAAGAGGCTTGGAGGTAACTCATGATGGTTAAAGCTAATATTTTAGTAACTTTGCTTCAGATCTTTTGCTTAAAGAGCGAGGCTCTTATGTATTCCATCTATGACACTGCATCACGCACAGTTTCTGTCTGGTACAGTAGAAACCTTAGACCTCAATCACCTTTTGCTGATGAAATGCCTCCAAGGGAATATAAATAAGCAATTTTCTGATAATACAACGGACCCTTATGGCCAACTTAATACCAACAGTTCATTCTATTAATATAGACCCTGTTGTGCTTTCTCTGAGGGTAAAATAATACTTACCTTTTCCTGACAATATGAACCAAACCAGCTAAGAAATAAAAACACTGAATATTAAAATTTTAGATTAAGATTTTAATCATTTAAAAACACAGCTGAACAAACTATAGACAATCTTGCAGTGGGGTCACACCAGCCACATTGCTAATCAGACCCAGGCCATGAAGTACCCACTTACTTTTTGGCACCCTTGCTCAGACCGCATCTATCTTTGGCTTTTCATTTAATCTTAACTACATACATGTGAAGTTTCCTGACAGCATCTTAACAGTTGTGATGCTAAAATGAGGTTACAAAATCTGCCCTCAGACAAACAGATGAATAAAAAAACACATTAAAACATCTTTTTTTCTATTCATAAATACACGGTTTAAATTATCCTTTCTATGGTTCTTTTCTCTCTAATTCTGTATGAGATTCAAAACTCTTTACAAAGATTGTTGACCCACTGACTCGTATCCAAGCCTTTATACCTGGGCCTTGGAAGTTTCTTATAACTTCAAAGAAAATATAAAGTCTTAAGATAAATTTCAAGAAATTTCAGTTTGCGTACGAAAGGTACTTTTTCAAAGTTAAACTTTAAACCTTCTAAATTAATTACATGATTCAACATCTATTCAACAGTTGAACCCCCCTGATATTATCACGCTGTGTGAGCCACAGATAAGACAAACCGCATCTGCTTAACCTGCAAGATTTGCAAATAGCAGCAAGTCCTCTAACCTCATGACCTCATATGTCATTTGTTCCTACTTTGGATATACACCCGCAGGAGCATTTCCACAAACAGGGCCCTTACTAGTTGTGGGAGATCAACAAGTCCTCATTCGTATATGTCAGGGTGCCCTTTAAGCACATTGGTAATGTTGTGAAACAGCTGAATTTTTGTGGCAACAAATTAACTTCCCCAAGGTGAAGGCAAAAAAGCAACAAGATCTCCAATCTAAACTAAAGAATAGGTCAATACCACCCATAGTACCCACACCCAAAATAGTATAAATGTACGGTTCGAAGCTGTAAAATAAAGGCTGCAGTGTTGTTAAATTTAGGCTACAAAACCACTGACCTAGGTTTAGGGCAAAAAAAATCCTGGTTAGATGTTATAAAAAACAGTTTAGAAAGGAAATGTATGTAAATGCCAAACTAATAGTAGTTGCAAGAACGTTGGCGTCATTCATAATAACCGCAGCCACTAGAGGGCACTACCAACTAAAAGGTCATAATAGGGTGCTTTCCAGCAGCCTTGCCATGAAAGCCAAAAGTTCCAATACATAAAAGCTATCTTTCAAAATACCTTTCATCATTTTAACCCATAGGTTAAGGGTACTTATATACAACTCTTTGAGGTCTACTTTACCTGTGTCAGTGGGACAGGTGACACCTTTGTCCCTCAAGTTGGGAACGAAGAGGTGAATGCAGGATGGACACTGTTTTTATTGCATATAAAGCAAGCTATTCTCCGGTTTACATCAGACAGAATGCTCACATTTCTCATTCCTCTCATTCTTAAATGGTGTTCACTATCAAAATTAATTTTCCATGCATCAGCTAGATTGGAACATGCCATTCAGTTTTTTTTTAACCTGACCTCCACAAAAAGCTTGCTGACTGTGGCTACTAACGTTTGAAAGCTGACAGATGAGGTGACGGGATCCTGATGTGGCAGCGAGGTTGCATTTTAATTTTGTTCCTGGTTTAGATTGAACTGTGTCCTCATCCAGACCAGCTTTAAATATCCTTCCTTTACATACATATGAGAAAGATATACAGTACAATACAACATATAAAATCAGTTTTAATATCAAATTATCTATATTCACCCATAAGAGCAAAGATTATTCTGTGGCCCGGACACTTGATACTTGCTGCCAAGACATTTTGATTGATTGGTTTGGTCTCGCTGTACCTGTCTGCTTGACAGTATCAGTGTCACCAAACTTCATCTCTTGTGTCACATTCTGTACAGTTTTACATGCTGATGTGAAAAAAGAGAGCAACAACTTCACAGACACAAAACAAGTCGCCCTGTCATCTCTGTTGTAGTTTTAAAACTTGTGGCTGGCACTTTTGCAAAAAGTAAATGTTTTATCTTTCACATTCCTGCAGTTATTTGTCTTCACAGATCACTGCATGGTGTAGCAAATCCTCCTTGTTTCAATGGTGCCTTCTACACCCACACAGTCTTATCAGTTCTGCTAGAGACAGTAATCAAACTGCAAGTTGAACAGTGTGTGTTTGTGTGTGTTGGAGGGTTGGCAACTTGGTAGTTTTTATTGCATGGCCAGACGAGCTGAAACTCTGACAATAACATATTTTAAGGCCACCTGACATGATAGATGAGACAGTCCACCCTGTAGGATATTACCATTTTTCTGCAGTACCTCCTTTCGTCCAACTCTCTCTCAGCCTGCCGCTTGAATCCTATAAATACTGAAAGAGTGGCACCCTTTTAAAGTTTGCTCAATTCTAACACGGGTCTTGACAGCAAATTTTTGTTGTTCTGTTTTTTCTCGCCTCAGACAGCACAGTTTGCATTGGAGCGGGTTTTGTGACAGGGACACATTCATCATGTAATAAAGTGATGCAAGCTGTTACAAAATGCCAAAATGAAAGTCAGCGACTCTGAGTGCTGTACAGTAGTGAAGAGGAATTGTAGCTATTTCAGGGTTGTTTCTTTGGCTTCAATGTCAATGATGTCCTATTAGAGTGTGTGAGACAGAGAGAGAGAGAGAGAGAGAGAGAGAGAGGGAGAAAAAGAGAGGCTGGTTGTACTTGTTGTAATAGTGAGGAGGATTTTTTAATGCATTCGGTGTGCTTTTCTGCAGAACAGCAACTCTGAAAATGATTTATAGATTTCAATATTTATTTGAAATGTTTATGTGCATGAGCTTTTCTACACATGCTGCAGATGTATATGTCAATCATTTCTGCTCAGCTTAATGCCCATATATAAAGAATTCACACAACTTAACCAAAATGATATTTGTCATGAGCGGGCTCTGCTCTCGCTTGTGGTCTTTTTCAACATCATTGCATGTATGTGTGTAAAATGGAGACAAGAATGGGCTTCTGAATTCAAACATGTTTAATTCCATTTGAACAAGTTGCAAGCATAACAAATATGAATTCATGTTCTTTTACAGTGTTTTAGTGCCACCTATTGTTAAGGTACAGGACAACTGCTACTAACACAGTCTTGAACATATGAAATGATGACAGTTAATACTGTTTTTGAGTCATTATTTACATTCAAATGATTTCATCATCTGTTACGTGCCCTTCCCCCTTTCCCTTTGCTCACGAGTCTGTCACTCATTTGATCATTGTTCTCCCTCAGGTGCAGCCAGTGAGGCTGATTGAGGGAAGGTTAGAAAAGGGGGTGGCGACCACCTCGCTCTCTCACTCTTCCACCTGCAGCAGCTGCTGCAGCAGCAGAGGAAGAGCAGCCTGTAGCTGGTGCTCAGGCCTTTTGTTTGGTCTGGTGTTTCCTTTGTTTTCTGGTGGGACTGGTGGCTCAGTTTTCGGTTTATTTCTATTTCTTGTTTTAGTTATGGTTCAGTGGTAGAAGGGGTTCTTTTGGATTCGACGGCCCATTGAGGGTTGGTCCAGAAGTTCCCCTTTCTTTTGTTTATTTTGGCCAGCCCACCAGACCTTTTGTTTCTCAGTAGTTATGTTTTGGGGTTGTTTGAACATTTTGTTAATCATCATTTCTGACTGCACCTAACTTTGTGGCAACTATGTTACCTGCCCTTTATTGGGAGCCTTTTGGTGGGGGTCGTAACATCATCCATCACTTATTATGTGACTTGTTCCTCGGTGCATGGTTCCTGCAGCAAAGCAATGTTTAAAACAAAACCACCACCCACTGAGTCTAAAGCACGAAATGTTAAAACTCCCATTTCAAATAAGTTCATTCAGTGCGGCAGCTATTTAAAAGGGAAAAATGAAGACTGAAGATGAGGTCATGGCTTACAAGTTTAATTCTACAGCCTCTTTGCAAAAAATAAAATAAAATAATCTCATCATGCCCATTTTAACATATTTTGAAATGAAAATATCAAAACGGGCAAAAAATTGTGCAGCCCTGGTCTCACACAGTACACTCAAGTAGAGATTCCATCTAGTCCAGCATTGATTAAGTGGCCATTACAGTAAAGTTACAACCTGTTGCATTTAAGTTTTGCACCGAACAGCTGAGAGACAGAGGGCAACAGCAGACTTATATAAGATGGCTTTCAGAAGTCAAGATTACCAAAATTTAAAAGGTTGTTGGCTTCAGACCAAGCAGGGTGCTGTGCCCCATCCATCTCTGTGGCTACTCGGTTGCCGCTTGCCAGAGTGTGATTGCCCCCACCAATAGTAGCTTCACAATCGGGGCAGCTTCGACTCATCATTGCCCCTCCACAGTCTCCTATGACATAGACATGGCCATTGGGACATTTGTGCCAGTGTCCGGACGGCATTTTCATAGCCGAAACGATCATCTTTCTCTCCTCATCAGAGATCCCCAAACCTGTGGCTGGAAGCTTCTTGTCTAGTTCCTTCAGGGCTTCTTTCACCATGACTTCATCTTCCTCAGTGAATTGGCCAGACTTTTCCAAAACCTTTCTTATCACTTTGACCTCAGATTTAATTGTGATACTTTTTGCTCTCACGTCTGCCATGTGGCAACGGGCGTTGAGTTCGGTCAGGAGGGTGATTCTCTGGAGCTCTCTCTGCAAATCAAAGACCTGCTGATCTGTGAATTTTTGGCGCCAGCCATGGAGCTGGCGCTCAAACTCCATAACATGCTTTTCTAGTATGAAGCTTTCTATGGCTGTGTTTTTATTTTGGATCCTCTTCAGCTTTGCAACTCGTATGAGGAAATCCATCTTGTTCTCCAGGATCCACAGATCATTTGATGTGATATACTGGGTTTTCAGTTTGTCGTAGATTTGCTCCTCTCGATGCAGGTCAATGTTGTCCTCCCACTGCCGTTTAAGGGCCCTTCTGTGTTTTTCAATATCCGCCTTACTTCCACTTATCTTTGCCTTTACCATCTCTATCTCAGCCAGACTGCGGTTGATTTGAGATCCATAGCGTAGATTCTTGCGGATTGGAGTTGTACATTTCGGACATTCCTTCAGTTTTATGGCCACCTGCTCTCCTTCATTTTCCTGCTGGTTGTCATCCATCCCCATGTGATGGTCCATGGCTGTGTACTCATTGATGTGTCCACAGTCCTCTAGCTCAATAAAGCAAGCCTCAGGCTCATCCTCAGTGCCGAAGATAATCTCTGTGACTTCATCGTGATTACAGATGCGACATTTGCTTGGACATTTGTCTCCACACAGACCTATGCATGGATGGCCACAACCCAGGGTCTTGGCACAGGGTTGGTTACATGGCAGACGATCGCATGGCTCATAGCAAAGCTTACTGCATTTTTGGTGAGGGCACTGCCAAGCGCAGGGCTCAATGCACGGCGCACAGGGCTGTCCACATGGCTTCATACACTTGCTGTGCACGCAGCAGTTCTCACATTTTCTTGGGCAGGGGGGGCAATTACGGGTGCAAGGCTCCCTGCACTTGTGAGAGCAAATCAGGAGACGATCACAGTGGTGAGAACATGGGTAATGGAAGCGTCCCTGACAACACTTGCCACAGTTACCCTGACAGGCATGGCCACATTTTAGCTGTTCCTCACACGGGGTTCTACACTGAGGCTCCTCTGTGTGATTTTTGTAAAAGCATGCATCTTCCTGGCTGTGGCCGCACTTCAGTTTTAAGGTGACCTTCACCTTGCAGCCACTGGTGCATGGTAGCCCACAAAATGAATCACAAGGATGTCTACAGCCAAGCAGCTTCTGGCAAGGCTTCTGGCATATGAATGTCTCCGGGTCCTGGTGGCAAGGAACCATCTGCTTGTGTTCACACTGGGGTATGATCTTCTCCACCTTCACTGGACATTTTTCTGGGCATGTTTTAAAGCACAGAAGTGTGCACCTGTGACCCAGATCACACAAAATCTTCTGGCAATTCTTGAGACACTGGTACTCTTTGTGCTCGGGGTCGTAGGGGTGGCAGACACGTGTGCAAACATGGCCACAATCCAAACGGAACTCACAGGGCTTGGTGCAGCCTCCTTCAGGGGCTTGCTTGAAGTCATCAGCTCGAGACGCTTCTACCTGTCGCTCTGGATGATTCTGACAGCACAGGGTCAGAGCCTTCCCAACCTGGTTGTTCTCCCTCAAGGTGTGGAAGATGTTGCTCCACAGCTTGACTTGGCTCAACATTGCACCATTGCCAATACAGTAGAGACCTTTTTTGGCACGAGACAAGGCTACACAGACACGGTTGGGTATGTTCAAAAAGCCAACCCTACCCTGAGCATTACTGCGGACCAGAGACAACAAGACAATGTCATTCTCTTCTCCTTGGTACTTGTCCACGACGTGCACTTTGACCCCTGTGAACTGCGCAGCAGGCATGAGATTACGCAGACAGTGCAGCTGCCCCGTATAGGTTGTGAGGATGGTAATTTGCTCTGGTTTGTAGCCCTGAAGGATTAGATAGCGGCAAAGACAGACCACAAAAGTCGCCTCATGACGGTTCTGATGGCTTTTCCCATCTTTGATCTCTTCTTCTGGGTGGTTGTGCTCCACAAAGAATAAATTGGCGTTCAGGCCCTGTAAGACAGAATATAATAAAAACATATAAGTTATTCTTCGATATTTATCATTCTTTTCAGGCCTGAATACATTAACTGACTGAAAATATATTTTAAAGTCTAAGAAACTATGCAGATACTTGTTATCCATGCAGGCAAGTAAACAGATATTCCCTGCTAAGAAATACAAGCGGAATGTAGACGCAGCAGGAGAGAAAATAAAATGCACACCTTGATGTTGTCGTAGTTCAACACAGAGGGATGATTTTCCAGCTCTGCATAGATGTGTGGGGTCAGAAGACGGGCAATTTCTGGCCTCATACGATGCTGAAGAACAAACCAAAACACAAACAAAGATAAACACAGGCAATCACATATACATGCAGAGGCATACAGGCAACCACAGCAATGCATACAAACATAGAAATTCAAATGTAACACTCAACTTTTTCCTCAACTGATCATCCAAATATCTTATTAATTGATGGATCCTAGAATAAAATCAACAAATCAACAGGTGCAGAAACACAAACCTGGTAGTCGAGTCGGACAAAAGGAAATCCCAGCTTCACCAGCCTCTCAAACATGGACATCTCCAGGTGGAAGTTCTTTGCAAGCTCGTATACTGTGGCACTGGGACGCAGCTAGAGCAAAAAACAAAATCACAAATTCATCATATGCTTGAAATTTATTAAGCAAAAGTTCAAATTATAGACTTAAAAAGTTTTTCTGTAAAAACTGAGAACTTTTAGTCCTCTTGTGCCCTGATGAAGAGGTTTTTAGCACTTGTAATATGGTTTAATCATCACTATAGAATTTCAATGCAAGATGTGGCTTTTGGCTTTTTCTATTCTGTGCCGTTTCAATTCATTTGGCAGGTTTACTGTCCCACAGTTGTATTTTAGCATATCTAAAGAGCCCTATAGCTCTTAAACATGCACATGAAGAATAGAGGGCTGATTTTCACGGTCACATGCCTGAGGTGATGATCAGACCTTCTGCAGTTATGTAAATGCTAATACTTTTTACACAGTTCCTAGACACAGGTGGAAGCAACTATCTATAGAAAAGTAATAAACAATATTCTGTTATGGCCCTCTGTTTAGAGGATGGATGGGAATATAAAATGTATGCAAATGCACTTTAACTTTCTTTTCCTGTCCTGTTAAGTTTTCCCTGTTTTGTCTGTTCAGTATGTGGGAGTGTTTGTGTGTGTTAGTGTCTCTATGTGTGTGCAAAACCTAATTTAGCTAGAGGACAGAGTGTGATTGTGCATGTATGTGGGAGGGGTGTGGGGGAGGCAAGACAAATTCTAGTATAAATGTGAAGCATTGTGTTCTGCTCGATTCAACACCAAACCTGTGATTAATGAACAGCACAACAATGCCAAAGCTTATTTTACTTGGAAAGTGTGATCCATCCATCCATTACATGCACAGATTTAAGTTCAGGTTCCACAAAAACAAAGCTGTGAACACTTGGTTAGGGAATCAAAATAAGGTATTGTCAAATAAACCCATGAAACAAACAGATCTGTTCAGAAAACCAATTCTGGTTTCTACTCTTCATTTGTTTTTACATTAATTTAAAGATACAAAGATTCAAAGTTGCCCCCTCTACTCCACCTCAACGACACAAGCCAGGAAGTTCAGCAATATTCAGTTCAGCTAGCTAATAGGCATGGTATATAGTATGTGTCCATACAGGAGAATTTAGCAGAGCATCCGACTCAGACGACACTGATTAGTGTGTCAGCCGCAGGGGAAAACATATCCTCAGGGGAGAAGAGGCTGAGGAGTGATAGCTGGATGCAGAGGCAGAATAACGAATTGAGAAACACCCAGGAATGTCCCAATCACAGCAAAATGGCACAAAAAAAAGAGAAAATACAGGCAAAGGGCAGGGACCCTGCAGATGCACAGTCACTCGGTCATAAGTGATGTGTAAGAGGATTATTTTTCTTTCTATACATTGACAAATTAAAGATGCTTATTTATGCTATAATACTATATTTATGTATTTATGTATTTTTCACATTCAATTTGACATTAAACAGTGAGGGGAGCCTCAGGCACAGAGCTAAATTACTTTGATATTAATCCGCCCTGAAAAATTACCATTGATTTCCCGACCCAAGTTAAAATAAATACAAATTTTCAACTCAAACTCTATTTGGAATTCCATTCTTATTCTTGCTTAACTTTCAGTGCCACTGAAAGAAAGTCAGGTTTGTTTGTATATTCAAATGGATGCATAAATCCATGCATAACACAGAAGAACGAGCAAATATTAGAAAAAGAGCAGACAGAAGTTACACAGCAAGAAGAGACCAGAACAGAATATTGAGATGTGTGAGAGAACTGTGTGTAGTTGTGATCACATTCTGCAGATTGCTAGACAGGCTGCATGGCCATATGTCCTTGGCAGGCCCTGACAAGTTGTTGTTATAGTGTATTGACGTCCAACATATCACTCCTCACTTTTCTTTATCTTTTGTAATAGCTGGCATGGGATGTTTTTTTTCCATTTCCCTCAAGGCAACGTGCACAAACATACTGACAACCACACAATTACACAAAATCCCTCATGACAAGTTGTCATTAAAATTTTCACCTAGGCATGTAAATAGGGTAATTTCAGTCAGATGCTGATGGCTTATTAAAATACACCAGTGCACAAATTGCAATGCAGAGTTTAATGAGATGACACATAGAGTTCAGGAATTATTGCCCTATTTCTCTGTGTGGGTTCTTACCTGCTGATGGTCTCCAATGAGGATGAGGTGTTGGCATGCTTGGCTCAGTGTGGTGATGGTGTGGGCTTCGAGAACCTCCGCAGCCTCTTCTACGATCACCAGACTGGGACCCACTTCTTGCAGAACTTTACGGAACTTGGCTGCCCCTGTTGTCGTCATGCCAATAACCTGGTGGACAGTATTTGTGCTTATTGACACACCTCTATGGTAGTAAAATTAACCATAAAAACAGCAAACAGTTGTATCACCGCCTGCCCTTAAAGGTATTGCTCATTGTATTGCCTTAAATTACATGCATTACTGCCATTATACTGAACCTTGGCTTTATTGAGGAGATGGAGGTTCTCATGACGTTTGACATCAGCCAATCTGTCCACTGCGTTCTGATAGGCCTGTTCAGACTCTAGGGCTCTGGTGCAAAGTTCTGCCCTGTAACGCTGCACCCACAACCTGCACACACAAGGAAATGAAAATTGGTAAAACACTGTGACAACTGACTCAATTATCTGGAAGCCGGAAGACCCTCATTATTTGCTCTGCATGTGGAAGCACACTCTGAGCAGCAGAACTTGACATTACTGTAAGTGTAATTAAGCTATTACGGAAATGCATATCGTATCCGTCTTGTAAAGAAATTGCCCTATTTGTTCGTTTAAATGATAATTACATCTATGTAAACATGAGTTCTTAAAGTCCTGTGCATGGTTATGTCTTGGCTCTTAGAGGTGCAAAGATCCTCTGGGAAACATTTTCCTGATGATTAGTTGACTTAATTATACACAGTGGGAATAGACTACTTCTCCCAGACTGAGGTTGCTTGGGGGATGAGAGGTAGGGAGGGAGAGAAAGGGATAAAAAATGGAGGAAAGGATAGAATGTAAGACAGGTACAAGGAGAGGAGAAAAGTGAAACAGAAATGCAGACCTACCGATAAAGTTTCCATCTTTCTGGCTGGCTAAGAGTCCAAATATCGAAGACAGCATGTTCCTCTCGGTCAGTCATGGCTGAGCTCTTCCCAAGCTCTCTCCTGATTTTGTTCTTCATTTTTCTCTTTTGGGCTCGTTGCATCTGTACAGATCAGAGCAGAGCTACATTTGAACTTCAGACCCTCTGTACATTAACCGCTTTAAATCCGAGCTAATCTTGACACATTTTGTTGCTCTTTAATTGAATTAGAGTGTTGCACTCTCTTACTTTTCTTAATCAAACTTAACATTAAAGGGTAAGCTGTAGTCTAATGGGGGGCATAGTATGTAAGTGGACTGTATGACACAGAAGCAATCACCACATGGAAAAACCTCCTCTTAATTTTACCTCCCATCCTTCCTCGCTCTGCTCAGCCTCTATCCCAGCTTCATCCAGGTTCATAACCAGCATCATTTCCTCTACTGCTCTGACAGCCTCCTCCATGTCTTCGTTCTTCTTGCTATCTCTTCCACCTCTGGGACCAATGTTGTCTTCAATAATCCGCTCTGCCTGGATCAGATCTGCTTCCTCTGCGATTTCAATGAGGTCGTCCTCGTCATCCAGCTCCATCGGTTCCTCTTCTGCTATATCCAACACATTGCATTAAGATTCAGTATGAGAGTGATTTCATCCACAATAAATGTGCAGGATTTTAGTTTTCACTGACATCTTATGAAGTTGCATAACAGGACAAAGAGAAAGAATGGTTCTAAAATTCGAAAAGATAGCATGGGAAGAGAGTAAGGGGACAGGCCATATTAATCTATATAGTATATATTCCATGATAAATGGTCGAGATTCATGGTTTATATTATCTACAGTCACTGAAATGGATTATTTACACTGGGTGCCAGGTTATTTATGGTTATTTAGGCACTAAATCCAGATAAAGCTGTTGAGGGTTTCGTATTTGATGGCAATTTTTTGAGTTCTTAAATGTTTATTTCAGCTGGTTCAGAGAATGTTGACATGGAGCTGCAAAGGCTAACAGCTGTGTTGCTGGTGGTAATAGAAATTGCTGTGAACTGGGAGTGAAAATATATTGACAGCTGTCCAAAACACTTACTTTATGACTTTAAGAGGCAGGTGTCAGGCAATGAGAAAAATCAATTCTCATTCCCACAAAATAGATATTGAGAGGACTGCTATTTTTTCCATCAAATTATGTGATCCATTTTAGCACATAAATTGGGTGTTAAAATAAACAATTCAACTGAAGTATTATCAATATAATCAATTGGTAATGCTTTCCCAGACATTTATATGTTCAATATGTAATGGTGCAGTACAAATAAAATGTAAAGACAGTGCAGGTCTTATGTCAAAGCGATTATTAACCAGCAGGCACATAATTACTTTTTCAATAATGTGATGCTTTTACACTGCAACCCAACAACAGCAAGGTGAAACAGCTTTACAAAAAACAGCTGTTTTATTGTCGTTCTTGTTGTGTGAACATGTGGAGAGTTATGATGCAAATTAATGTGTGTTTTCACTTGTTTGCTTCGAAAAATGTACAAGCATGTTGGAGGAATCTTTTGTTGTAAAATTATCCAATTACACAAATATAGTTCAAGGTGCTCTTTACACAAAATCCCTGAAAAGAAGGCTATTATCACATCCTCTTATACTGTTTCAGTGCAGAACCAATTACATTAAAAGCCTTACCTTCATTTGTATTTACGTTCTCTGTCGCCCTCTGCAGGAAGACAGTGGAACCCAAACCCAACCAGTCCATCATCACATTGGACTTCTTCACACCCCAGGTCACAAAACCATCCTCTGTCTGCAAAACAAAAAACAATTAGTTTGCACTGTCTTCTCTTCTTTCTTGTTCAGTTTACACATACTGGAAAGTTTTAGTCCCTTACAGGTGGTTCGTGCAGACTGTCCCAGTGTACGGCCGAAATGAACCTCTTTAAGAAGATTTCACGTAGGACGCCTTTCAGAGAACACTCCAGCCTCATGCTCTGTTCCTGGATCCCCCTCTCTTCCTCACACAGCTGCCTGTATATCTGTTAAACAAGTCATAAATACAGTGATAAGGTGCCAACAAGAATGTATTCATGGCTGGCATTGCAACATCAAAACGATAAACTTTTGGGTAAATAAAGGTTAAATTATGAGGAAATATTTAAACATTATATTCTTATTCTCAGCACATTGATACTGTGTGCATGGCAGAAATAAGGTGTGGAGCAACATGACACATGTAGCTAAGTTATATTAGTCAGGCTGTAGGCCAGGCAGCCTGAGGAGCTTACCTGATTATGCGCAAAACGCAGGTGAGACGGCAGCGAGTCTCTGAACTTCGGCGAGCGGGTCAGCTCCCTTAGATTGAAAGGCTTCAGGATCTCACTGTTGCTGCGTCCTCCTACTCTCACTATTCCCTCTTGCAGAAATTTATGAATACCTTCGATGCAGAGGCAAAACAGAGAGCTTATTCGCCTTACATAACCTTTCCCAGGTCACAGGTAGCAACAACAAATAATTAAATAAAACTTAAAGTAGATCCCTGTTGCCTTAGAAACAGATATATATCATTTTGCTGTGTTTTTAAAATCCCAAACCACTCAAACAATATGTTAAATCTAATATTATTGGCATTACTGCTTACCCTCAAGGAACTGATCCAGGGCATGGTTAGTGTAACACACTACCAGCATGGGCGCCGTGCCAAGTCTACCTCTCCAGAGATCCTGATTGGTCAACAGAGCCTGAGCAATCTTAAGCCCCACGTAGGTTTTTCCTGAGAAAATGGAAAATTATTTTAACGTGTTAATAGATTTTTTCATTTCACAAATATGTGAAATACATTTGACACTTTTTACATTCACAGATCAATGAAGTCATCCTTCCAACGATGGCTTTTCAATATCTCACCAGTGCCAGGAGGTCCCTGTATGATGACCAGCTCTTTTGTGAGGGCCAGCTGGAAGGCTCTCATCTGAGACTCATCCAGCCCCAGCTTCTCCATTCTCGGCCATTCCTGTGGCCGCAGGCTGTGAAAGGGCCGTAACCCGGCCTTATGGTCAGGGTGAGCGACAGATGACAGGTCATAATCGTCTCTTCCCAGCAGATAGGCTGGGGGTCGCACATCTGTGCTGCAGTCCACAATGTATCTGGACACATTATGGATAGGATTACATCTTTTAGCGTCTACTATCTGTGTGAGGATGTAGCATTAATAGATCATTGTTGATATGTTGCATTTCTGCCTCCATATAGTTTAGTTGTCATAGCCTTGACAGAAATCCAGGCATTTTGTGGCGTGTGTTTCGATTCTCAAAAAAATTATAATAAAGAGGGACCTTGGAAGCTCAAATAGTTGTTATGATTAAAGGGAGCCTATGTAACTTTTGCTACACAATGCCTACTGTGTCCACAAGTGACACTTACAAGTCAATGATAAATGTTTGAAACATAATATTACAGTAACGTTTTAGCTGCAAAAGCCAGTCAAAAGTTGCATATGAATTCAGCTTTTCATTTGCAAGAAGAAGAATGTGTTATTCTGCATGGTATTTAGCTATAAAGCAGCATGCATTAAGCTATGTGTGGGAAAGAAAAACAATGGAAGAACTGGAGACTTGATCTCCAGATGTCCCCAGCTGAAGTAGGGGTTGTTTGAGGATATACCAGGAAAAGCTGGAGATGTTTGTCAGAGAAAAAGCCCACAAGGCTGCACTGTTTTGCACCCACAAGACTAAGCCAAATTAGTATCCAACATTAAGCAAAACATCAAGAAAATTGGTAGGTAGAGAGGAGAACTGTGCTCAGTATATTTACAACAAATAATTGCAACTGCTAACTCCCATGGTGTGCTTTTAAGGGAAAACTGTTTAAAGTTGTTTCAGGTAGTCACAAGAGAAATATCTGGGAGACAGATGGCCAACAAAGTGCCTGATAAAATGCATTACTTTGTGGTATCTGTGAAGGGCACTGGGAGTGCAGACAATAACCGAACTTTTGAACTCATCCATGCGTGATAGCTTTTTGGGAATACCGTGGCGATATAATTAACTCATGCCAATTAAAAGCGTGATTGCTGAACTTGCTTTGTACGATTTCTCCCCCCGCTGCCCTTTGAAAATCTACAGAGGAATTCGTTTTGAAAGAGCTGTGGGATTGCATGAAAACTATGACCTTGACAGTAAAATGCGAAACCCCTCCACAGCACACAACACACAGACACACACACTCCTACCTCTGAAAGGGCAGGTCGTCATCCTCCTGCTCCTGTAAGCCCTCTAGAACATATCGATAGGCCTCAAAGTAGGCAGTGGTCTCAACCATCAGGAACGATTGATTTTTCTGTGAGAAAAAATAAGAATTGAGATGAAGAACTCATTAGGAAACTCATTGTTTACTGAGTTTAATAAATGTAAATGTATCATGTTTAATAAAATAAAGTGAGTCGTCCTCTACTGACCATTAAAAATGAATGCAGGTTTAAGGCACTGACTTCCCTTTTCAACCACAGAGTTGCCACTTTGAATTTAAGCTAAATGTGGCTTATATGCAGGCCACTTAATGTATATATCTGATGGAAAAATACTGACTTATTTCATTCTCCTCTCAGTAACCTCAACACTGCTGTCCAAACACCCTGGAAACAGTGACACCCTTTGTTTGATCAAAGTGTGTTTTTGAGGATCAGTAGAGGTATAATTGCTGCCACATTCCTAGCTGCACACTAGTCAAGGCCAGTGATTTTAATAAGAGTCTTTCTCCTGTTGTAGGAGAAAACTCCTCCAACTGGGCATCTCCTCTACCCTGATTAAATACTGTTGCATTTCTCTGTTCTGGGAGCTCCTCTTTGGGTTGTGTGAGATTTTGTGCAGTCTGAATAAAGAAACGCTTTTTGACTTCAAGATCCTTGTCTCTGGGAGTGATTTTTCACCCACAATATCACTTATCGCTTTTGGAATTTAAGTGGCTGAAATTACACCGTAAGATCACGTATCCCCAACTGCATGCATCCTGCCATTATCAACAGCACACACACAACATTTTCTACCCACCTCAATTCTGGCCAACTTGAATCTGCTTTCTTCAGTAAAGGCAATCTGGACCTGCCCCTTCATTAGATCTCTGGGATCCCGATCTGACACTGTGGCAAATAAGAAGGTCTCGAAATCATCGCATGACAGGCAGACCAATGATCCATAGATGAGCCTCTTGGAGTTCTGCCAGCGCACAAACTGTAGGATAGATGGAGAAGGTATTTTTAAAATACATGTTAAAACATGTTTTCCCATTAACATTTATTGTTAGGTGCTGACATCTAGTGGCCATAGTAATTATTGCATGAGCAAAGGAGGAAGTAACACACAATAAGGTCGGTTGTGGTGGCAGCTGACATCCTGTGGCAAACTAAAAGTGTAAATGTACTTTAAAAGCCAGTTTTATATCCTGTTAGTGACCTGATGTGTGTACATTCAGTAAGCTATGGTCCAAACCATGATCTTTTCTTTCAAAACCTAATTTTTTCTAAACTTAACGAAGTAAACAACATTTAGTGGTGTGATAATGACCTTTATAATGGTGTGATAATACATATAAAGCGGGTAGAGCAGGCACCTTCTACAGCATTATGTATGAGGATGAAAACAGATGATAATGGCCTTAAAGGGTTGACAACATTTGAACCAGGTGTCGAAATCCATCAAGCGACTAACCTTAAGTGGCTGAGTGTCAAACTGGACTATGTAGGCTAGCCCAGTATGCGTGCACTTTGGCACCACCAGTTTTGTGTCAAAGTACACTCTGATGTCATCAAAGCGCCTCGACTTCAGTGGGTTATCATTCCTGCCCTTGTCCATTTTGTTCCGAAGCAACTGTTGGATCCCCTCACGGAGAGGACGCACAAAGTCCTCTCTCAGCAGACGGAAGTGTGTGTCAAGGTAGATGTGTGTGTTTCTGTAGCGCTGAGAGGTGAGGTTGGGTCTGAGGAAAGGCCTGTGATCCTGTTGGAACTCCTCAGGAGTTGGGTAGATGGATATGGTCCTGAAATTGTCCTGCTCTTCTTCACCTGGATTAGAAATAGTTGGAGTTTTGGTTACTCAGATATCTCTGAAATTGTGTGGCAATTTTTCAAAATATGTTGTCAGCCTCAAGGCAGGATTTTAGTCGAGATATCTTACCTGGGTTATCACCTCCATTGCGTAAGAGGGCATAAGGGTCTTTGTCTGAGCGCAGGGTACCCTCCCTGGATCTCTCCTGGAGGTGCTTGATCAGGTCCTGAATATTCTCCACACTCTCCTCGGTTTGTCGCTGGATGTCCACTCCTGATGCCCTCAGGCTGTTGATGGAGGCTTGGAGCAGCGTCAGCAGCAAACCCACAGCCTGGACCGAGCTAGCAGGGAAGTTGCTGAGGACCTAATGAATATATATTGAGGATAGCTAGTGAAAGCATATTCAACTACAAAATGTTCAACTACTAATTTAAAAATAGTTAAGAGAAATAAAAAGGATCACAACATCTTCCGCAAAAGTTTCTGTATAAGTTCGAACTTTGTGCATCCTTCATCTTTTGGTTCTATTAAATTGTGATAACTTTTAACATATTTTTCACGTATTAATTTATCATTTAGTGGAATTTAATAACTGATTACTTCCTCTTTTTACCTCTGACACAATAGCCATGATGTTGTCCAGGTGTTGTGGGTATTGCTCCCTGCGGGTGGGGTTGGACTCTGACACCATGCCCCCGAGATAGTGGGGTAGGATGGTGAGGAAGAAACCTGAGTCTTTTATGACACCAGCGAGGTGCTGCAGGGTGCCTCTGTCTGACCGTGATTTGAAGGCTTTACTCAGCACCAGGCAGAGGAGTTCGACAAGGTCCTGCCTCATTTTTGTCCCGCACAGGACCTCTTTCAGGGAAGGATCAGAGGACAGGCTGATGGCCACTATAGATGGATCTTCGCCTGAGAGTTTTTCCAGCTTTTTATAGCCCAGTCCATGACCCTGTGGTGCCCCGACCCTGCCTGTAGAATTTGATCTCCCTTTATTGTCTCCCGCACCATCTCTTCTCCCACCCCCTCTTCCTTCTCTTCTATCCACACTGTGTCCACC
>CAFUXE010000560.1:458085-477272 GCA_903364295.1 Serranus cabrilla | reverse complement strand
CTTCCCTTCCTGCAGCTCTGTCAGCCCTTCTTCCTGGGTCGGCTCCTCGTCCTCCTCCTCCTCTTCCTCTGCCTCTCCCACGCATCCCTACACCTTCTCCTCCTCCTCCATCTGTTTCCTCCCTTTCAGTTTGATTTCTTCCGCGGCTCCGTGTTCTTCTCCTTCTCCTGGCCCCATTGGCATTTTCATTTTGGCCAGTATCAAAACCTGGGGGAGATATTCAAACACTGAGATCATGAAAATTACCACAGCTGCATTTGTACTCAAAGTTTTGCTGGTTTGACTGTATATTTACCATTGGGGGGTCTCCCCGTCAGTCTTTCCATGGTCTTGAATGTTGTAATTGAAATTTCGGTTGGTAATACTGATGATTTCTGTTAGAAATAACACATTTGAGGATGATCAAACATCAATGATCAAACATCATGATCAAACATCATCATAACATAGAAATACCCATATAAAGTATAAGTATCTTAGAACACCAAGCAGTTCATATAAACCAACAAAACAGCCACATAGCACTAAATTATGTTTTACTCCTGAGATGTGCTTACAGTTTTATTATGCATTGTGTTCAATTCAAGTTTCCTGCTACCATTAGTATGACATGCAAGGTCACACTTTTAAGAGTTAGACAAGAAGGGGGATTTTTTCATGTTCATCTTCTGAGGAAATCGGAAGTTTGCGTGCCTTCCTCTTCTCTATTCGGACAAAAGTGTTATTTTATATGTTTTAGACTTTAACTGTAAATGCGTCTTGTATTATTGCAGTATTTCTTAAAGGGGTCTTGCAATCGGAATGACCTCAATCAAAGGTAGAGTGTGCACTCTGCTGGATGCAAGTGGTATTACATAGAAGGGTAGGTTTCTTTTTACCAGGAATTGGATGAGACCACAAAATATATTATGTCACGAAGCTGATGACATCCCCCCGAGGCTTTACACGTACTTTCCCAGCAAGCAGATCCGCATCTACTTGAATTGTGTTTTGTCTAATCTTCTCTTATTCTAATACTCAATCATTCTCAAGATTTCTTACACTGACCTGCCGTTTTTGTTTGTTCAGTCCTTTAAACTCCGATTCCAAAAAAAGTTGGGACGTTGTCTAAGACGTAAATAAAACAGATTGCGATAGTTTGCTAATCCTTAAACATATATTCAATTAAAAACCGTATAAAAACAGTCGCTATCGTTTATGTTCAAAAAGATATATATGTATATTTGTAAATAAACATTCAAAAACAGAATGCATCAAACTCAGAATTCTATGTTTTTCACAAGGGTTATTAATCAGGTTTGTATGCCGTTACAATTCATATTTTATTTATATTCCAGCCATAGTTTCCGCCCTCTCCCCAAACGCAACACAGCGAATGAAAGAGAGAAAGCACTTACCTACACTGAAATCCACTTGACATCAATATTTCCATCAAGCTTTGCAAATGAAGCAGGCCGGTTTGCTAGCATCACAGCCCCTAGCCTTCTCAGTCGGCAGTCTGTGTGCTGTATACTCACTGCTCTGTTCAGGAAGCTGCTATTTAAATGCTTTGTCATTTTCGTTTTCGTTTCGCCAGAACAGACACCACAGTCCACACCTAGAAGCCATGTTCAGCTTGAACCTGTTTGTGACTAAGAGGGGGGTGTTAGAACATCTATGCACACAAAAAAATATGCCCTAATTACAGTACTGTCAAGTATCAATGGGGCTTCACGAGCAGTGTACAGTGCAATGTTTGGTGGGATACTGAGTTCAATGTATGGATTTGCTATTAGAAAAATGTGGGCTACTTTAAGTATTTAGGTGTAGGCTACAGCAGAATGGCTTTTAGTGTAATGAGTGACTGTGATCAGGGAAGGGGGGAGCTGCTGTGTACCCTAATAAGAATAAGTGGCACTTGTGCCTGATGGACCAACCCAAATACTCAGATCTCGAGGGATAGTCTCGAATCGCCTGGAAGCTTTTAAATGACTCAGTTTTTAGTGTTAATCGTTCAGCTTTGTTTTTGTTTTTTTAATATAGCAGTTTAGCTACAGTTGCAGTGGGATTTAGGGTGTACAAGGGGCCATATGCTGCCTTCATGTACTCTTATAATACTCTCTATCAGTATTTGTTGTGCATTCCCCTGTGTGCAGTGCCCTAAGGGGATGCTGTGGCCTTGTGAGTCAACTGTTATGTATTAGTGGTATATCACCTATCTTATTGGCTTCTGCATGAATATATTATAATGAAGATGTATCTGTCCTAACACGTCCTGAAGGTCATGAACAACTTGACAAGTTTGCTGTCTAGTGACACAAACATTCAAGACTACACTACACCAAAATCTAGGTTTATTACAATATATATAAGATTATGATTTGTGGTTTCTTACCCAATGTAAGAATAGTGCAAAGTTTACCTTTGACATGTAGTAAAGTGGAAACTGTCCGCTTAAGTTGAAGAAAATTGGGGGAAATCAGTCAATAAATAGCTGACTATCAAACTATCTACATATCTATGTACAAATAAAGACTTACATTATTTTACCATGATTATAACTATGATTCTTATTATTGATATAATCATCACCACATATTCAATCGTTATTATCATCATTATATTCATTAGTATTATTAGTAGTCTTAATATTGTTGTTGTTACTGTTATTATAAACACAGCCGGGAAGGTAGACGCCTCATCCTCGCCCCCTCCCGTCATCGTGACCCTACGTCATCATTCAGTCTGAGCAGGGAGGCTAGCTAAAGCTGCTGTATCCTATTGGTCGCTTCCGTCAGTGTAAACATGTAGCCCTTTCACCGGTGTAACCGTATTGCTGTTAAGCGGCGTTTCCTAATTGTAAACCACCTTGTCAGTAGTCCGATTAATGATGGCCGTCTCGCTGAAAATAGCAGTTTCAGAACCGGGGCAGTGTAGTGTTAGCTTGATAACTAGCTAACACTGAATAGCTAGTTAGCTAACTATCGGGCCGTGTTTGTATGAGGCTGGCCTTGCTAATTAGACAGCTAGCTTCCAGTTGGCAGCCACGAAGGTGTAAATCGAGGTTAGCCAAGCAACGGAGGATGGCAAGTTATGTAATTTAACATGGACACATCAAGAAGTGAAGAAACAATGAATAAATCTAGGGGTGCGGGTGCTTCGTCACCTGTGAATGGAAAACAGGGCATCGGTAAGCATATCGCTAAGGTAGTTAGCTGCCCTCAGTCTCGTCAGTTATGTTTTGTGCAGTTCCTCAGCAAAACGGTCTCCAAAGTCTTTTTTATGTTAAAAAGGCGTGATAGCTGTGTCTGTTGCTGGAGTTAGCTGACTGTCCTTCATAACCTCGTAAATGTGCCATCGTACGTGAGCTGCATATAACGTCAACTGTCCCAAGATGCAAGTAAGCAAAGGCTAACTTTCTCGTTTCCTGTGTCTCAGACTGGGACAGCAGACGGAAGAGGAAAATTGCGGACATCACACAGGCCCTGAGTGTGAGTCCAGTGGATGTGGCTGCTTTGAGAAGGATGGCTATCAGTGAAGGAGGTCTGCTGACTGATGAGCTACGCTGTCAAGTCTGGCCTCGGCTTCTTAACGTCCCTCCTCACGTCCTGGAACAGGAGCCAGGTATCCTGTCAGCTTCATATGCACAAACCAATACATTTAGGCTAAATATCTATATGCCATCGCACATACCTCCCTTTTGCCACCATGTATGACAAATGTTGACATTTAGACTGCCAGCAGATGCAAGATCTCCCACATACAGTATCTGACTAGTGTATGTTAACGCTGGTGGTGGCATGTCTTATCCAGAAAAGGTAGAGCGGGAGAATAACAAAGACTACAACCAGGTGCTTCTGGATGTCCAGCGCTCGCTGCGGAGGTTCCCACCTGGTGAGTGGAACCCATACCTCAGAGAACAAGTTTATGAAACCCTGCTGTGTGATTATATCTACAGAAACACTGATACATAGGTACTTTTGCAGGTACTTTTTGGATTTTAACTTTGGGTTCAGTTTTTGTTTCGGTGAGCCAGTGGCCACAAAAAGCTGACTTAGAGAAGAGGAACTTCAGGTGTGGTTTATAGTTTATTGCATATTGCTATGATTATGCGTCATCTCCACCACAGAGCAACAGTAAGGCACCTGCCTTTGGTACAATTAAGTGGTTTTGAGCCAGACAGAAAACATTATTTTTGCCCAGGGGTAGAGTGGTTAGTTTTCATTTTGATCTTGATAGTAAGTGTTACTCTACAATAAGCTCAATGACAATTGCAACATTTTGACACTTTATGTAATTATAGTAATTTGAGCTCTTTAATTAAGTCTTCCACTTGCCTCGGCAAATGACTGTCTTTCACTTAGAAAATCTACATGTATTATTCTTCAGATTAATGCAGTTTTAAAGCTTTATCACTACTCTCTGTTGGTGTGACTTGCTGGTAGTTAACTTGGCACACAGACCAAATTCCAGAGTGCTTTAGGGGTGTAGCCATTTTGTCTACTCTGCACTAATGGATTATATGCTGGCCCATCTCAGTAGTATTAATACTTCACCTGTCAAATAAGAGATCAATCAGTTTAACAGCACACTTAAAGGAGCTGCACCCAAAATGCTTTTCTGGTGGGAGGGAAAATGTGTGTTCTGTGTGGATCTCAATCTCTACAAGCTCTGATCTCAGTGAAGTTTACATGATGTGAGGTGATCATGTGCAAGTCAAGAGATCTGCATTCAGAATAAACAAATGTAGAAGTTATTATTGTTGCTTATGGAGGGGGAAAATGAGTAATATGGTTCATTCATATATAATTGAAGGATAATGGAAAAGTGCAGTACATTATACAATAGCTGCAGACTACAGCAGAATTAGTAAAGAATAGATTTTATCTTCAAATAATGGAAATGTAATATTTATTTATTTGTTTTGCTTTTCATCTTTCTGGCGGGTTTGACTGGTAGGTGAACCAGCAATGAATGTTGTCATTCATGTTTATTAATTACTCGGATTATCTTGAATTTAAATTAGAGGTATTGTACATTAAGCACTATTTCTACATTGGTTAACCATAAACCAGCATAGGTCTGCATGGACAAATTATGACTGAACTGGTTAAGAAAACTGGCATTTCTGCACCTCTGACATTTTATATTTATGGTGTCATTAATGTAGTTGCATGCCAAAAGCCTATATAAACCAACAACTGAATTTTATTTTGGGTGAACTTGAACAGGTATGCCAGATGAGCAGAGGGAGGGTCTCCAAGAAGAACTAATTGACATAATCCTGCTCGTTCTGAAACGCAATCCCCAGCTGCACTACTACCAAGGATACCATGACATTGTTGTCACCTTTTTACTGGTCCTGGGAGAGCGCCTTGCAACTGCTCTTGTGGAGAAGCTCTCCACGCACCACCTCAGGTACTTTCCATATATGTGACTTGCAGCAGCTTTTTTACTCTACTACCTTTTTTTTTGTCCGTTTTCTCTGTTACATGCGATCTGTTGTGCACATAAAAAATGCACGGTTTTATCCTCTTTTTCAGGGACTTCATGGATCCTACCATGGACAACACAAAACACATTCTTAACTATTTGATGCCCATCATTGACAGGGTTAACCCTGAGGTGCATGACTTCATGCAACAGTAAGACTCTTTGCTATCTCAGTGAATTATTTCCTATCTGTTATTAGAAGTAACCTGCAGGACATGAAACTTTTCAAACTGAAAAATCCACCCACTTCATATACAGTGTGAACTTGCAAAGTTACACAGCCATAATTAAGGCAGAGTGATAAAATAGGAATATTAAAAAGGCTTTATACCCAACACAGCTTTCACTACGGTTATGAAATGTAATACAATTTATAATAACTCTGCAAATGTTTCCACCAGTGGCTGCAGTCCTACACCAATACACTTTTAAGAATTTAATTTAATATTTATCAGCATGAAGTATATGAGTCCTGATATCCCTGACAAGTTATTTTTCCAGGTTTTTTTTCAATCAATGAAGGTTAATGCTCAAATCAAAGATGATTGGAATAAGGGAATGACAAAGGTCATTGTACACTTGCAGCGTATTGATCCTAATCTGACAGCTCAGGTCACATCAAGACCTCTGCCTGGAGGGCTAACAGATACTATAACATAACACCCTTGTTAATAATGAATGCTATACATTGTCCCTTGAGTGAAGCATGTTGCAAGTCCCATTTTTGTACGCTGCTGTAAGCTGATCTCTGCCATGCATCGACTGGTTCTCAGGGCTGAGGTTGGCACAGTCTTCGCTCTCAGTTGGCTGATCACCTGGTTCGGCCACGTCCTGTCAGACTTCCGCCATGTTGTCCGGTTGTATGACTTCTTCTTGGCCTGCCATCCATTGATGCCCATCTACTTTGCTGCTGTGGTGCGGTTCCTAGAAACAGCACTCCTTGTTCACAATTTTATCTCAACCCAATTCAATCAATGTGGGATAACAAATGTGCCTGCATTGTGTTGCAGATCGTACTGTATAGAGAAGAGGAGGTGCTGGAGTGTGAATGCGATATGGCCATGGTTCACCATCTACTGTCTCAGATTCCTCAGGATCTGCCATATGAGACCCTCATCAGCCGAGCAGGAGACCTCTTTGTCCAGTTCCCTCCCTCTGAACTGGCCAGAGAGGCTGCCTCACATGACAGGTACTTACCTCCTTAGGGTTTCCATATTCTATACAGATGCTACCTGCCCTAGTGGTAGGACACTTTCATTTCTGCTGCTACTTTTGCACTCTGAAATATGAATAAATAACAATGATCACTTTCTTTTCTCCAGTTGGTCACCGTTCTTTCATTAACACTTTCATTTTCTGTCTATCCTGGTCTTTCTGTCTCTTTTCCTCCTAAGCATGGCCGCCTCTACCTTTAAGGACTTTGACCTTGCATCCACTCAACAGCGACCAGACTCTGTCCTCCGTCGCCGACGCAGACAGAAACAGGCCGCGCTAGAGAGCTCAGCTGCCAACGCAGTGGTGGCTGTGGCTCAACCTTCAACAGCACGGCGGTTTGTTCGATTGGCTGTGATGGGTCTCACGGTGGCATTAGGGGCAGCAGCTCTCGCTGTGGTCAACACGGCCCTGGAGTGGGCTCCCAAACTGGACTTGTTTCCTTGAACTGCTCCTCTTTACCCCTGTGCTCCAACTTGACTGTACTTGACTGAATCTTGCTGGTGGGTCTTTACCAAGAACCCTTTAATGAAACCTTGCAGTCGAAAACACTGTCTGGAGTGAACTCTTTAAACTGAACCAGATAACGCTCCTCGTTCATCTTCCAGGATGTGTCTGAGCATCCTATGTAGGGCTTCTCAGGCTCCAGCTGAAGCTCCTTTTTATGACTCCTGGAGAGTGCACCAGTATAACAGCAACAACCGCTGGTGTTCTGAAATGAAGAATCCATCCTGCTAAAATGAAGAGACAGTTTTTCTAAGAACTATAACTGACGGTGTCATAATTAAAGTTAATTTATATTTGGTATTAGGATAATCTGATATTGAGTTATGCTCACAGAGATTTATGCTGAACGCTTGGTGGACTCACTACACTTGAAACTGCTGCCAATTAAGAGAGCTGGAGTGAATGTATGTGTGTGAGTGTGAATATGCGTGTGTGGTCGCAACCCATTTGTTATCTATTTGAAACCTGGACTGAGACCAAATAGAGGATTGTTAGAATCCTCGTTTTGTATAATTCACAGTTTAATTTATAGGTATGTTAGCAGCTGTATAGGGACATGGTGATAACACACAGGCACTTTTTAAGGTCACCATTTTATTATGTTTTAGGTAATTTTGTCCCTTTTTAAGTTGTCTTCCTTTCTGGGACCGAGTATCTTTAAAACATGTCAACTGTGGTCACCCTTGACTATACATTTTAATTTTGGGTCATTGTTGGGGTCAGCTAAACAAAATGTCATTGGTGTTATCAAAGTAAATATATTGTAGCCTGCTTAAGATGTAATTTTGTACCTCAAGACGTCTGAGGATTAGGCCCCAGAATAGAGTAGACTTTCAAAGTCCAGGAAGTAAAAAATCAATCATGTCGATTTTGTTTTATTGGAGCCTTCCAATAATTTACTCAATTGTTTGGTTGCACAACTTTGAAATGTGTCTGCATTTCATGGCCTCTAAGGACTAGGGTATGCTTTCTGGGTCACTTTTTTTCTGGAGTAGATGATTAAATCTCCTTATATTTTAATAACACACTCACTCAATGCCTGGTAAAAGGAAATATCAGAGCTGGGACAAACGGCAAGTAAAATGAAGTGGATACTGCAGTCAGGTGAGGACCCACTTTGCACTGACTGCATCAGATTTGCGAAATCACTTTAAAATTAGTTTGACAGGTGCTTTTCTCACTCCTACTGTATGGGTGCTCCAGTCTGGAAAAAAAAAGCCCCACAGCCTTCAAATTAATGCTATCCAAGGATTTTTTTTTTTTTCAACTCAAATTTAGCTTTAACACATGCCATTAAGTACGTTGGGTTGCTTTCAGTGTAGCATTTGCATTTCCGAGTCAGTCCAGCTCATTCCAATGTTCCAGTCATTTTCATTCAGTCACGTATTTAAAGTAATAGGGGTTTGCTTAGGTTTCAGTGGTGTAGCACTCGCCTGAATGGCCAAGTCTTATCATAAAATACATAGCAAATATTTGCCAGAGCACTTCGTTCTAAGATAGTGAATTTGGATGTCTGTAGGGCTGTACCGAATACTTCAAAGGTTCATTCATAATGTTAACATACAAACACTAAATCAGCATTTTCCATGTTTGTTTTTTTGTATGTCTATTCATTCTATTTAAACCCACTATTTCTGCACAATTGCAGATAAATATTAGACTACAATAATATTATTAGTATTTTCATATTTGTCTAATTAGATTCCAGTTGTTGGTTGCTGTGTGGGATTGTTTCCGACATGTGACTCCGAAGGGCTGTAAAGTCCAGCAGCAATGCACCATAAATTCCATGTATTTATAACTAAATGTTATCTGGCGAATCACTTAATTCAAATGGAAGATTTTGGTCAAGAAGGTTTTTTTACAGTGATAAATTATAAAATATGATGATACATTTAAAACTTCATTCGAAAACCTCAGTAGAGGCTTTGAATGTTAATTGAAAGCCATTCGGTACAGCCATAGTTGTCTATAATATTTGATGTTTTTTGCTTAACAGAAAATCTTCAGAATTATTGACTTAGTTCTAGGTCACCTACATCGTAACAACAACCAGTCACCTGAAAACGTTTCACTTTAATTGCTTTTGCTGTATTTGGAACTAAATACTTGAACATCCCATTCCTAGATTATGATTGATGGGTTTATTGCCTCTGCAGTGAACCGCTGATTCGACTGATCAAATTGAAGGTGACCTGGAACATGTCCAAGGACGCTCTGAGGTGCCTGAGAGTGTAGTTGTTCAGCAGTATTATAATGCACCATGTATCTGCACTCAGTGGTTTTCATTTATTGTCATTGCACTAAATGATTTATCTGCCTTTTATGTTTATTTTGTTATAATCAAATTGTCATACTAATGTAAAGTTGTACAAGAGAATGCTAATAAACTAGAGTGAAAATGTTCAATTAACTTGTTTGGAGTTTTTCATAAGTACCTGATAATGTGGCGGCAAAGTATACTAATAAAGGGATAGTTAAAGTACACATTTTTCCTCTTGCAGTTCTGTTTATCAGTCGAGATTGTTTGGATGAGAGCTGCCGAGTGCTGGGGAGATCAGTCGTAGAGATATCTGCCTTCTCTCAACTATAATGGAATTAGGTGGCACTTGTGGAGCTCAAAGCACACACGCAAAAAAAATATCTCTGAAAACTCAACATGTCTTTTTTCCAGAAATCATGATCCAATTACTCAAGATAATCCACAGAGCTTGTTGTGAGCTGTTTCATGTAGGAACCATTTCAACTCACACATAAACATCTATAAATAGCACTACAAGGAGTGGATGAAATATTTTATAATTTTGGGATCTGTCCATTTAATGTGATCCACAGTTTAAGAACAAATGTTGCTCATCTTAAAAGGACGCTTTGAGCAGCATAAACCAAATGACATTTAGTTCCATTATATTTAAGAGAAAGCAGACAGCTGTATGACCAGTATCTACAACACTTGGGAAATCATACAAAAGATCTAGATTTGATAAACAGCACTTCAAGTTATGCAGGAAAGATATGTAATTTTTCATTTTTCAGTATACAGCTTACAACTTAACACCTGCCAGGATTTTCCACTTGAACTTTTAATTAAATCAAGCACATGACTCAATTTTACATCCTCAAAAACCAATTTTTAATAATGCTATATTGGACATTTTAGGACATCTCAGATGTAGATCGTACAGTGAGGGGATGCCTACGTCTACACATTTTGTCAAGCTTATCTCAACAGTTTCAGCTATCCTGTCAGATTCAGCTGCCCTTTGTCGGCTTCACACTTAATACGCCTTCTTAGTCAGACCAGCTGTTCTTTAAGCTTGATGTTGATATGTTAAATTGTGTTAAGATGTTCCAATTCACCGAATTTGAGGCCAGTAATGTTACAAAACCCCCCATGGAAGTGAAGCTGAACAAACGTCATGGATCCAAGACATAATACATTGCATATATATATATATATAACAGCACATTGGTAAATGTCATTCTTGAGGAATGAACACTGAAGAAACACAGTTAAAGTCCTGAATACAAAAGTACAGCATCAATTTTTGTCCTCCACGCCACGTTTCCATCTGATACTTCAAAGTCATTAAGTGCGTCAAAGCAGCATGTTTAAGAACACATTCATTCAATGTAAACAACATCCTTCACCACAGTCTGATTAGTCGACTGATAACAAATTAATATATTAGTCACTTGTCAAGGCAAAAAAGCAAATATACACAGGTAACAACTCAAAGAAAAGTTTGTTTTGTTCAGTTTTCTTTGGTATCTCATCATCTCTTGAGTCAAGACTAAATAGTGTAAGTCAAAAATAATCAAATAATTTATGAATGAACATTATTGTTAGGTATAGGTGGTTAAAGCCAAACATCTCACGGAAAATTCATTATTAATGGAGTTGTTAGCTGTGGGGTGATATTTCTATTTCCTGAATTTGAGTGTTTAAAATGTATATTTTGGTGTTTATCTGGTCAAAGTTTTAAATTAAACTTGAGTAAACACATATTGCTGGCTAAGAGATACTGAATTGTGATGAAAACTGTATGCAGAGGTCAAAATATATAATATTTCATCACAACAAAAGATTATGTGAGAAATAAGCTTCACCGGGATCTTTTCATATAATAGCTTGTATCATGAGTTGCTGAGATGTAGGAGATGTAGCTGGAAGTTTGTTTGCATTTATGTCGCATCATTTTTACCGCACCGAAACAGAAACATAATGAAACAACGAGAAAAGTAAGAGCACATGGACGAAGCTAGCATTAAGCTAACAGCATTAACATCAGCTGAGGTTCTTCAGATGTGACATGTGCTTGTAGCTGTCTGTGTGTGTTCATTAGTGTGCTTCCCTCAGTGGCAGTTTTGGCAGTTGGGATGGCAAGGCTGATTATTAACTCGACATCTACAGCCTCCAGATGTGTCGCCGCTGCCCTGTAAAATACATCAAAAGAAAAAGTCAAACACAAGTGTTAACTTTCCTGAAAACTGAAGCTGTGAAGAAGCATTATTTTCTATTTTGCATATAAGTTTATATTTTTACATTTGGACCCCAGCGAGCCTGTTTGGTGACCCAGCAGATTTCTGTCTTGCACATCAAACAGCAGATCCAATCACAGCCATCTTTTTTCTGGACGATGATGTCACACCGTGGACACTTCATGGCCTCTCCATTCTGCAGCAGGCTCTATATTGAAATACAGTGAAAACACGTGAAGTGCACAAATGTTACAACTACTCAGACAATCAACACCGAATTACACTTGTGGCAGCAAAATGCAATTTGAGTTGATTCACAGTGATTTTAAGTGATCAAATACGCATCAAATGTAGCCTATATAACAAAAAAAATCTGAATCACTCCAAGCATCTTTTTCAGCATTATGTCCTGTAAAAAAAGTTTTCATATCGAACAAAGTATACACTGATGGGGATATATTTGTCATAGGCTAATATCAACTCAATCGTTAACATGCACCCAACTCCAAAATAATAACTATGATGATCTTAGATCTTGGAGGAAACCCCAGGCTAGTTTTCTTTGTTGCCCACGTCATCAACAGATTTTTTACACAGCTTTCAGGTTGATCTACCTCGAGCATCTGCTTTGTTTGCTTCGCCGCCTGGTCGTTCTCTGCTCGGATGCGCAGGTCGTCCTGGTAGTCTTTGCAGTTCATGCCGCTATGGATGGCCTGCAAACACACACAACGTGCTTCATGTTTGGTGCTTCTGCTATTAAGACACAGTGAGAAAATCTTCAGTTCAGTTGATGAAGTGAATCATGAAGACACAGACCCTGCAGAGAATGCAGTTGGTCTGATCACAGAGTTCACAGTGGAACTCGTTGACTTCATCCTCGTAGATGCACCACCCTCGACAGTTGGCTGTCTGGCAGTGGAAGCTGTGCTCCGAACGGCTTTCCGCAATGCTTAGACGCAACTCCAGAAACCGCTGGTGCTCCTCTTCTGTGAGCAGCTGAACCCAGAATCATACGATGACAGACAGACAGACAGAATAAGTTTATATGCTGTAGGGTTTTGAAAAAATTATTTACATTTTGAGATTTAATGCCATTTTCTTTTTCTCATTGAGGTTATTGTTTGTAAATAAAATCTGGTCAAAAACGCTTCAAATAACTGATCATTATTTTTTTAGTTATTATTCCCCATCAAATCTTAGATTTTCATATTTTGACCATCCATTGCATCACTCACCGCTTTGATCTCTCGGTCCAGTAGCTTGCTCTCACATGCCTCAGGACAGGACACCTCGGCATCTTGACTGTTCACTATTGTCCCTTTTAGACAGTCCCTAAACAAAGAAAGAAAATGCTCATTTCGCAGATAATGGCATGTGTATGTGGCTATTGTAGAAATTAACAAATCTACTTTAATCACTTTTTCACCATATGGTGTCGCTACAAAATCATTAACTATGTCAGACCAGTGTAAAATAGTGTCAGACCTGCAGAACGTGTGGAGACACTCTCTGAGCACGACTCCCTCTCCTGGCTCCAGGGGGGTAAAGCAGATGGGGCAGTCTGCCGCGGTGGCGTTGGGGATAAGGTGCTGTTCCTCCGTTGCCAACAAGTGCAGGAAATTCCTCTCTCGTTCCTCCCGCTGAGCCTTCATCACCCAAGAAGGGAGGGGAGGAAATGAAAACACAGAGATTCACTACACATTTTCATGACTCATTACAAACACCATTATCCCGTGTTTCCAGTGAATGGAAAGTGAAAGTGCTGAAGAGAGTTGAAAACAAAAAGCTCTTGGCATCAGCTTTCATAGTTTCATACTTTCACAAGAGCCATGATAAACATTAAGAGCCCTTACATTCACCACAAGTTTCAGTTTTTAAAGTTGCTATAATCTCCTTTAAATTCTCTAAATGCCCTAAAAAGTCCTTAATATTTCAGTTTTAAAGCGATAGTGCTGTTTGTACATTTTTTTTACAAAAAATGTGTCACAAAATGTTAAACCTTGGCAAACTAAACCCGGCTTACTGTGCACTCAGTGGCCACTGTTTTGGGAAGATCAGTACAGTTTAATATGATCCAATATGACTTTTTTCTCATAAAGTCTACTTTGGTGAAGTGCTATTAATTCATATATTAAACATGTTTCTAATTTTCCCCTTGTGCATGTAAAAAGTGGCTGTGTAAGCTGTGATCTCAATAATTAACATTTTAAGTTTTATAAAGACAGACACATAGATTTAGATATAAATTTGGCATCAGGCTAAAGGAGATTTGTCAGATTTTCAATGAGCAGCACTGTTACCTGTTCATACTGCAGCATGGCCAGGTTTTCCTGTTGAATTCGAAGGACCTCCTGCTGGTCTGGCTGGTAGATGTCAGGCACCTGGTAATCCGCCGGCCGGTCCCCTCCGCACATCTCACAGCCAGGACGCGTTGGTTTGTTCAAGTATGTACACATAGGACAGGCCCAGCCCAGCTACACACAAATATACAGTTATGTAGACACTAACAGGCTCAGTCACACTGCAGGAATAATATCTGATGCAGACGACAGCGTTTATTCTGACCGTAGGTTTAGGAGCCACAGCAGGTCGAGGAAGAGGAGGAGGAGGAGGGGTCTCTGGAGGGGGAGCGGTCTTCTCAGCACCACCTCCGCCCAGCCCTCTGGGAAAAAGCTGCATGGACTCCATGATGCCTGAGAATAAATATCAGAAAACTTTAATTAACCATTGAACCTTAATACAGTTTCAGCACTGGCCAGGATTGATAAGAATTTATTAAAAACTAAAAATTGCACTGATAAAGAAACTATCTGCAGCCCTGATCTCTCTGAGTGTGTTTCTGACCCTCTATGCGCTGTTGCTCCTGGTCCAGTTTGTGTTGCTGCCGTGTGAGATGAGCAGCAGGGGCGGAGAGGATAAACAGGAAAGCCTGGTCTCCGTCGCTACGGATACCGTGACTGTACAAGGTGTCCCGGTCCTGAGCCAAGCGCTTCCCGATCACCCAGCGCTGCAGCGAGGGGATGAACCCAAAGTCATTGTTGATCTGTGAACACAACATGAGGGATAAACGGATCACTCAGTGAAATTTGTATTCATCACAGTACAGTGCAAGTTGTACCTTCCAGGAATTAAGGGTTCATAATACATTATTGATGGTAAAGTAATGAAACAGGTTGCTTTATCATCTGCTGTGAGTTTCCGCTGTCACATCAGTACCTTCTCTTTCAGTTCTGCGATTGTCATGTCAGAAGTAACCACAACAGTCACTGGGATGTAGTCCTCTGACTGAGCGTCCTCCACTCCAACCCGCAACCTGTGGAAAAAAAGAAACCTCCTCATATTGGTTTTTATATTAAACATTCACTTATATTCCAATTTCTAACTCCAGTCGTAACCACACACATGCAATAAATGCACATTTCACTATTTAGTTCTTGCTGTCACACTTGACCTCCATTCTCGTTTCCCTATTAATTACACAATCCCAATTTAAAAACAGACCTCGGTCTAAAAATAAATCCTGCTCTTGAAAAGACGGAAATTCCTCCTCAAGACCAACAACGTTTATTTTAGAATACGAAAAAAACATTTTGCATAAATAAGGAAGTCACACCCAGACACATGCATACACACAGTTGTGTCCCTCCCACCTTATGGAGTCCTGAGGGTAGGCCTGACTTCTGACACTGACAGACACTGGGACAGAGAGTTGGGACAGTTTCTGGCACAGTTTGGCTGCTTCCTCTCCATCTCCGCAGCTGAGGGCTTCACTCAGAGATAGGGCCAGCTCTTCCGCTGCACAGGGAGCAAAGAAACAGCTTTAATTCTCATGTGGATTATTGTCAACACACTTAATTTCTCCTTAGTTATGGCTGTTACCATTGGATGGCACTGTTTTGTGTATTTCTGTATTTGCTACATTGAAAATTGATACATTTTAAGTGTTTAAGTTGAAAAATAATATATAGTTACACTATAATTCTGACTTACTAAGTGTAATATATACTATTAAACAGTATAGTTTGACAACGTAAGTTTATGGCAATCAAAACAATGAGCCACTTCCATATCCTCTGAAACACTTCAGTGCTGTACACATTTAAAACTCATTATCATCAGGTCACTAGTTCATTAAATGTCATGTATTGGGAGTAGGCTGGATTACATAACAAGTTGCAGAAAATTGAAACCAAGTTGAGCCACTCACCCTCTTTCAAATCGGCTCTCGGTGTAACTTCAGAGGCCATCATTACACCTGAAATGACAGGTAGGACACAATGTATCGCTCAAAACTCGCAGTTATAACAACACAGAGCTGTCTGGAATAGTAGTTTATGTCCAACCTTCTCTGCTCGTGTTGTGTTCGCATCCAACACACACTTCCTGTAGTCGACTTTAAGGTAGGAAATGTAGTTTATATGTCCGACTGGAAGACAAATAACAGCTTAGTAGACATTAAACTACTTGTTTTCTGCTTCTGTCGCGGCGTCCAGCTCAGTTCTCAGCAGGTAGAACGGAAAGTGAAACTGACTCAAGTTCAGGAAGAGAAAATTTAAAAGGGTCGCTGAGGAATCGCTTTGCCCCGCCCCTCGACTTACTGTAACATTTGTAGTTTATTACAAAATAATAGTAGCAAAAACAAAGAATAAAGAAATTAAGACAACAACAACAAACGATAATAAGAAAAAAATAATTTAAGTAAACGCACACGTACACTTGAAATGACCCTACACGAATATCCTACGCCAATTATGTTCATATTTCTCCAGCTGACAGGCATGCCTGCAATAAAACACCTATTAAAAATATTTAAAAAATAGAAAAGAAGACTGGAATAAACCTGCATACAATTGTATAAACAATGCCACGGAGCATAATCACTTACAAAAAAACATACGTTTATAAAAATTGAAATCAAAAGTCAAAACAATGACTCGTAAGATCCAGCAGATGGCAGTGTCTGATAAAAGTTGGTTTCTTCACAACTCAGTTGTTTTGGATCTGAATACATTAAACACTTCTCAATTTTAAACTTTACGTTTTATATACATTTTTGGACGATGTGTATTTATCTACGATGCACGACATAAGGAAATAAACTACATATTTATTATTGTTCATATGAAATTGATTCATTATCTCTCCCAATGCGTCACAATTAAATTCTAATTTTATATTATAGTCCTGATGCGACTTTTGTGTATCATTTAAATATAGAATAACTTGTGTTTAATGCATTTATAATTAATAATACTTATAATAGCTGCAGCACCAAACGTTATTAAAGACTAAAGCACGTTTGTTCCTGATGAAGTTCCAGATGCACGCGCAGATAAACGAGCCAATCACAGCGGCTCCAGCAGGAGGGGCTGGCAGCTCTGCTCAGCAGCGCACCACCACAAAGTTGCAGAGCATTTCTGAGTCCCCGCCTGCTTTGCCTCCACTTGGTTTCTGTCTCACCTGCAACCTACCTCTCCACGACAGACTCCAGACTACTGCCGCTACTTTACCTGAACCTTTCAGCGTCAACAGTTTGAGCGGTCAAGGTGTTTCTTTCGACGCGTTTCAAAGATGCTGGCTTGTACGGAGATGATCACTATGTGCCTGCAGTCGGCCAAACAGAAGCACCTTCGGGCTCAGCAGCAACAGCAGCCGCTGCACAGCGCTGGACAAGGGCTTACTATCTTTCATGATGTGAGTGCATCTAACTCTATGTTGGCCTATGAGTAAAAGTGGTTGTTGGTTAAATTAATGCAGCTATTAGCTCCATATGCAATTATTCTTAAAAAGTATTCACAGTGTCATGGCAAATTAACTGTAAAAGTAAAAATACTGAAAAATTGCAACAACTAAAATTATATAAATGGTGCAAACATAGGAAATATGACTGATCTTAAGCACAATGTAGGGTTTTATATATAAATCATGTCTCTCTAATACCATAAAAGTTAAAACAGAAGTGTTTTATTAAATGTGCTTTTCTTCTATAGCTTCATCATGTACCCAAATATGATACAGTATGTGGCAGTGTGTGTGTGTGTGTGTGTGCACCAGAGGAAAGTAGGAAGAGCTGCAGCTGCTGCCTCTGCATGATAAATGAAGCTCTCACAGTTGGACAGGTTTAGGGACTGCTGGGGGTTCTCCTCTTTATATTGCACACACACACACACACTGTACAAACACCTCTGCTCTTTCAAAAGCGTTATACAACAACAGATATTCAAAGACATGCGCACACGCACATGCACACAAACACATACACACCCACCCCAATTGGAGTTTAAACCAATAACACCCACTGCCTGATTAACCTGCAGCAATGCAGCAGAAAACCATCCATCAAGACAGTCATTATCCATCCATCACATACTGTCATGTTCTGGGTTAGTGGGCCAAGGATGTGTCCAAATCTGAGCCCTCACTATCTGACATCTTGCTGTCTACTTTGTCTCTAATGCAGTACACAGGAAGCTATACGTCTAAATAAGGACACATTACTCATTTTTGGCAGAATTGTCACTGTATCTGTGCAAACTGTCCGTGGACAGGTTGCAGCACTGAAGTGCCTCTATGTTTAGTCTTCAACCTTGAGTTTTTCTGTTAGAAGAGCACAAATACTAGCAGGCCTGCTGCTGGATGGTTCCCCACTCAAAAACATAATTGTGTTTGAATTGCTTAAAATAGCCTGTGCTGTGGATAATCATGTCTAGATATATTAAATATTCCAAAACAAGGACATGCTGTCTTGCTTTTAATTGCCATGCTTATTTGGTCATTTCCTTTTTTTCACTTCATTATTTCTTGTTTTGTGAGGGAGAAACAATGTGCAGACACTGGACATTTTAGGTTCCTGAATAATTTCTGCTGGTTGATTTTGACTTAAGAATATGGAATTTGTATGGTGTTTCTCCCAGCCCCCACTGCACACATTAGGCTCAGTGCAGTCAGCTGGTCAGCTAATAGGCCAAAAGAATAAATCATATATTGTATGCCTGGAGTAAAAATTGTAAAGCAGATCAGTGGATATTGATTTTCAGAGAAAATGCCGGTGGATGAACTTCATTATGGCGGTGGTACACATTGATTTTCAATAGTCTATTGGAGCTTTAAAAAAGCTGCCAGCTGTACATGCAATAGACAGTGAGATTGATGCATCAATAGTGGGTGTATATTCAATCCTTTTCACTTGATAATGAGCCAGTCAGAAATGTTGGAGATGCAGAGATTCACAGCATTTGACTAACTAAATGTCCTGTTCAAAGGCCAGGGACAGTTAATGATGCTTGCGATGGTCGTTGATGGTGGTTTGATCGTCCACATTGTTGCTGCTTTGCTAATGTCTTTTCTTAATGTATCCCCTGCTTCTGCATTTCTGAGGCTTGCTTGATCACCAGCGCCATCTCTGACTTTCTCTCTCTCTCTCCCTCACATCGCTGTCCTCCTTCTCCTGATGTTCATCTTTTCTCCCTCTGCTCATGCTTTGCTGCTTTGGAGCTAAAGGAACAAAAAAAAAA
>CAFUXE010000560.1:423978-458055 GCA_903364295.1 Serranus cabrilla | reverse complement strand
GAAATATACATGTCAAGGAATCACTGAGAATCCTCCAAGAGAAATGGCAGGAAGAATATGTGGCATATAGAACAAGCTCAATAAAATATGACCATGAGCTCCGGTTTCCTCTTCCTCAACACATCTAAAGCCCTGCAGAAAACAGTGTGTCAGCAGAGCCAGAGAGAACCCACTGTCTTAACACCTGCCACCGTGACATCAGAACAGCAGCGCTGTAGGAAGCAGGTCTGACCTTCTCTGGGCTCGCTGTAAATGATGCATTATCGTCTTCTGACACTGCACCCAAAAAACTGCTGCACAACAAACAAGTTTCCCCATACTGTAACTAGTCTCCACTGAATCGAGCAGGAGCGTCACAAATGCAGCCTAGATGTGTTGCAGTGCCAAGAGAGAAAAGAAAAGACTGCTGACCAAGACTGGGGAAGGAAATGTACTGTACTTTACAGAGCTTAAATCAAGCATATCTTATTCCTGCAGGTAGAATATTGAATTGTAGATTCATGTAGTGGGTCAGAGTGCCCTGCCATCAGGCTATTAAAAGCAGCATCTCACTTTAACACAGGCTGTAATTTGCAGCTCTACAGTTACCTTCCAGTCTAGGCAGGTGATTTAAAATCAGAGCAATGATGTTGTGAAGTGGTCTGAAATGGCCTTGTGCTTGTTATTAGTCAGGACTGAAGCTGCAGAGAGACAGACATTGACAGACAGAGGGCATAGGTGCAGACCTTGAGCTTGCTGACCTATGGAAAATGAAAGTACGGGGCAGGTTCTGCTGTTATTAATAACTTGTAGGTCAATGCTGACAAGCATGTCAGTCCTGACTGCTACCTATCGATGGAAACAACCAACTTAGAGGGTAGAATAGAATTGATAAGCAGTTCATGTTTTCATTTTTTTGCTTGGTCAAATCTATGATGAAGTTAGATTAGATTTCTTCATGAAGAAGTTGAATATATGCCTCTGGTTGATAACATAGACTGTATGATAATAATGGATAATCACCAAGATGTCAACTATTGGTGTGTAGACACTGAATTTTTAAGCTCAACATTTCACCATCTTGTTTTTTTGCAACCAGTGCATGCACGGAACAGATCAGGAGCCAAAAGCTAATGCTAGCATTAGCTATCTAGCTTGGTTAGCAAGAGGCACAAGTTATTCTTAAAAAGCAGCCGACTTCTTTGAGTGTATTTTAGTCCAATCACAAGCTAGCCCACCCTTCCTTGTTTTATCGCCTATTTTACTCCTGATATGACCTTAATTTCAGAAAATGAACACCATGAATCATCATGACTTCTATTGTGTGCTTAAAAAGTATCAATTTCATTTATAAACGGTGAAGTTGAGGTGAAGTCAAGTTTGAAAAAGATATTCTATATATCTGGCCATCAAAAACATTTTATTCAGCAGCTTTATTGCTACTAAATTAGGTCAGAGAGCCTCCAGTGGAGAGAGATTTATATTGAAGCAGGTTTAGTCCAATTATCTAACACACTTAGTGGACATTAAAACAAACCTGCTTGTGGTGATACCTGATACTGTCACCCAAACTGCCTATTGGAAACATGTATTAGATGTTCGCTTTCAAACTATTCAGCTTTGATCCACCTTGCGTAAGTTGTGTTTGCATGCAACTTTACAATTCAATAGATGATGATAATTGGCATTTTGGGGGCACTTACCTTAATTTTCACTCCAGATAAGTGGTTTAGAGATTATTGTTGCACTGGGGACTTATTTAAAACCTGTCAAATCATTTGTGCAGTCTGTGGTCCTCTGATTCTGCCTCCTTATGAGATCTCAGAAATTAGGCTGGTGAGAGAAAAATATCATATTGGAGTGATGGGATCTCTTTTGTCTTCAGTTTCTACATCCATGTCCTTTAAAATTATGTTGTGTATTGATGTTCAGACAGAATTGGAAACTGTAATTTTCCTTTTGTTGACCATGAGGCAGCCTGTGTTCAAGGCTGCCCGCAGCTGACTAACACTCCTCATATGGTCAGCCATAAGCCATATTTTATGGCCTTGTGTCGTGTTCGTGTCAGCCAACAAATTGCTTTCCCAGGGTTGGTCACTCATCCGTACTGAAGTCATTCTGTTGTTGATTTCAGCTGATCTGTGTCAAACAGGTTTATTATCATCTGCCTTGAAGCAAGGCTGTGCTGTAGAGTGGCTGTCATTGGTGATTGTGAATGTTCAACCCTCTGTAAAGAAAAGTCCTGCCAACTCCTGAATAATCAGAGGAATAATAGTCAATTTGTCATCAGCAAAAAAGAAAAGATCAAAAGCGAGAGTTTCTGGGTTAGACTTTTACCCTATAACAGCATGCACACAACAGTGGCTGGAATAAAGTATTTAACAGAAACGTGCCATATGGAAATAGCTTTCTGAAGTTCGTAACAAATACTTTGCTTTTATTGCAATAGTTTTCCAGGTGGTATTTTTATATTCAAGAATCCAGTTCTCTTCATTCAGAAACATCCTCATAGTTTTTATTGGAACAAATACATCTGCCGTCAGTGCTGCAGCCTCCCCTTAATGATAAGCCATCTCATAGTACACCAGAAGCCCCCAGTGGGAATAGACTGAGAGGAGCCAGACCTAATGCAACTGTTCAGTAATGCCAATATACATATGTCAACAAATTACATAGGCCAAACAACATATTGGTAGTATTAAAAGTATTACTTACACGTCATGGATCAGCTAAATTAAGTAATGGCAGTGTGAAGAAGCATTGGCCTCTCTTGTCATAACAGGAAAAGTACTTTTTCTCATACACCTGTATACAATCAGACCACTTTTTGTGGCCAGTGGAGTCGCCCCCTGCTGGTCACTATATGAATGCAGGTTTAAGGCATTTCTGGCTTTACTGTTCAGGCTCAGATGTTTCCACTAAGCTGCAACAAAAGCAAAAAGCAGCTACAGTATTAGAGACTATTGCTTGGAGTTAATAGACTGCTCTGTTCAATGAGTTTTAGTGCACTGGGAGATCAGCTGGACTCATGTACCTGCCTGTTTCCACACGATTAATGAGCCTCTGCTCGCAGCCATTGTTCCTCTGTTAATTGCTTATTTGGATCAAAATTCTTGGCAACAACTACGCTTCCATATTTAAATCTACAGTTTAATCAACAAATGTTTGCAATTACACTTTATTCAGTAAATAAAAGAGTCAATACAATACAGTACAAACTATTTTGGCATCGCTCCTAATCCAATAAAATTTTATCAAAACAAATGAATGTCATTCAACAGACAACAGTATTATTTGGCAATTCAAGTCATTCTCTAAAAGAGAGCACCTGAAAGATGGTGACAATTCTGCTTTGTTGCCACTCGATGGCCTCAATTACTATTTACTTCAGAAGTGATAATTGTCAAACCTACTTTACAGCTGACACACACTAGAAATGTGCATTCAACCTAACATGACTCACACAAACAGAGTACAACAGCCTTTGTTAATGTTCTTGTTCAAATGTCTCTAGCAGAACAAAAGGACCTTCTACACCAGACGTCAAATGTCCTATTTTGCTTGTGACAAATTGCCATGACTCTCAATAACCTGTACTTGCTTATTGCGAGAATCCCTTTAGTGGTGCTTGACTCGAGGTAATAACCATCTCCCCCCCCTTTCTTTTCCCAGATTTTCCGCCGGGCAGACAAAAATGGTGAGTGAACAGTACATGCACGTGTTCTGTGATGAATAATTTGTCACAATGCCTGCTTGTTGTTTCCACACATTCTTCCACTATTCATTATGCCTCAGACAATCTGGGCGGAGAAATAAAGGATTTGCATGAATGACTCTTCAAGTGAAGCTCCTTATCTCCTCATGCACCAACAAGTTTTTCCGCCCAATTAAAACGATACTAAGATGCTGGATTGTAGCCATGACTGGAAGTACTTGTCACACAAAATAAAGCACCTCTCTGTCAGTGTCGACACAGATGATTGGGTGCTGTTTACAAATAGCAGGCTGAGCCAAGTTATTTTTTTAAAGCAGTAAATCACTGATAATATGGCTTTATTGGTGAGCGCAAACAAGGTAACTCCTCATATACATATAACCCATGCTGGCAGGTAGGTATTTTTAGCACCTCAAGGCAGGTAATTGTGAGGAATGCTGTGCAATTTTTGATTTTTAATCCAAAACATAACCCTATAAAGCAAGGAATCTGTGTGTGAGATTGAGTGTATGTGTTTTTTGCGTATCTCAAACTGTTCATCCGGTCTACTTCACACTTGGTGGGTTTATTGTTGGGGAACTAGGAAATACAATATCAAAGCTGGTGAGATTTGGCAAGATAGTGGCTCTATAACAAGTTTAGGTTTTGGCCTGTGTAATGTTGCCAATATTATTCCCATTTCCAGGATCCTGCGGGTCCAAACAAATCTATCCATAAAATCCAAACCTATTTGCTTCTAGATTAATTTCTGTTATACTCCTCCTACACATTTTGAGATATTGTCAACAAATTTGGTGCAGAAAATCTTTGGGCCAAGCCGGTTTTCCGGATATTTGATGTTGCACACAGTTTTGTTACACTTATCCCATCAATGTTGGCTCAACTTTTGTGGGCTGGGAATATATTACAAAAAATGTCATATCTCCTGGACGATTTGTGCTATTGCAAACATTTGGTGGATTGACCATGACAAATTTGGTAAATAGGTTGCACTATACCAGCATCCTTTAACTAAAAAGTTCAGACAATACAACAAAGTTCTGGTCATTGCTGCCAGTAGCATTTCCAGGAGCCAACCAATCCGCCCATTTCAAGCAGGCACACATTCGAGAGGGAGCCCCCAACAACACTGCAAGCATCTATTCCCGTTGCCAAGCAATTGGACTTTTCTGAATGGGCCTGAACTCCGTGCTGCCATGGCCTGACTGGGAATTAGTTACACTTAAAGTTGTTTCCACTTATGGCCAATTTAGAGCTTTGGCAAGCAAAGTCATTACAACAGCATCACAAATGTAGGACAAAATGCTAACCGTGTGACTGCTGCTATAATCATGTCTACAAGCCAACCAATCAGAATACGGCATGAAATTAACAGAATACACTGGCCAACAGCAACATTATAAGCTCTCACAGTGTACTGCAGATACCACACTGGCATGAATATATATAAATGGATGGTACATGGGCCTATTAGTGCCATTTTTGAATACCACAAAACAATATCCAAGCCATTCAGCCATTCACTGAAAAGTCTCTCAAAATGTATATCAACCTAGATTTCATTAGTCCTGTCTCAAATACTTCAGGTTTGTGACAGAAGCGTCACAGGGGATCAAAGAGGGTTTGCTGAAGTTACAATTCGTCTCAATACTCCATAGATACTCTTACACCGGAATATATCATTAGACCGTGAAGTTAAATTAATTCTGGGAGATGTATTATGAATAAATTGCTTTTTTGTTGTACCAACTTTTCCTCAAGCTGTCTCGTCTAATTCTGCCTGAGCGATTGTCTTGCCTTTGCATATTTAAACAAGTCCGAGGAGTTGTGACTGAATGTTCAATTCGGCTGTTTGTTATGCAGTACATGTTGAATTCTTAGTTAAACATTTTCTGAAAATTAAGAGCAACATCTGTTGTGTTTGAAGCTGTGTGGTTGTATTGCATCATGCACTCCAACACTGATCCTTTGACCTTGATTCTGTGAAAATGAGATCAATACCTAAAGTTTGTCACTGTTTGACTTTAGACTGTATTAAACTATCAAAAAACGAAATAATTTAAATTCATAGAATATTCAACCAATATTAAAAATAAAAAAATGATATTAAAAGTCGAAAAAAAATTAACATAGGGGGGAAAATAATGGTGCAAACAGACCAATGCCCTGGTCTTGTATTATTGCATCCTAAAAAAAGAAAAATCAAACAAACTTGAATGTGCAAAATCTGCTTGACACATCACATATCATATTTATGAGGCAATATTGCTTTACTCCTACACATGAGATTTTAAATATCCTCTGCAATAATAACTGTCCTTGCCTCTGCTGGCACTGTGACTAAGAACGCCCTGCCCCAAAAGATGTTTATTTCTGTCTAACAACAGATGAAATAAGATGCCAAAGCAAATCAACCGAGGCTGGACATCAACAGGACATTGTTGCGTTCAGAGGCTGCAATCAGCATGACTCCAAACAGCAATTACTCCTCAACAGCCCTTAACCTTTGCTATTATGAATCGTGAGGATTTGTTGTCTGGCTTACGGCCAAATGTACTCACTGCTGGATTTTTTTTTTATTATAATGAGCTCAGCTTAAATGACTGTCATCACTGAAGGAGCTGTCGTAAAAGAACGGTGGGGAAGAGAGATGAAGTGTTCACATAAAAGGAAACCACAAAGAAAATGTACTGCGCTGCATTCACTGCTCTTTATCTTATAATAATAAACACCACTGGGATTAGACTGCTTTAAGCTAGAGTTATGTAACAGCAACAAAATATAGATGAGATCCATAGTGGTATAATTTGTTTAATAATAAACCAGTGTTTTATTCTAAAGATATCTGTAGCTGAATGTAATATAAAGACTCTGCACAATGTCAGAAACATCTCTTCTTGTACTGACTTAAACTTAAAGGCTCGTATGAATAGCCTAACTAAACAATCCAAAGTCAAGTTGACTTGATGTCACCGTTAGTTTGTGAAATACCATTTTGAAGTCTCATTATCCCATTTCGGCTGTCGGTATCATGTGTTTTTTTAAACCAACACGTGCAGAACGGATTGGAAGCAGTAAGGACACTTTGTTGCTAGTGATAGATAACTAGTTTGGTTAGCTTTGTTCAGTTCTTTTAGTACAGCTGAACACTGATCAAGCCCATTTAACCGCCCAAAATGTTGATGAATTGAAAAGACAATAAAATGTTGAAGTTTTAAGACAGTGAGCCGTGATAGCAGCCTGTCAATCACATGGTTGTCCCATTTTAAAACGTACCCTGCTTTAGCATCTCTTTTATTCTAAATGGGACTTATTTGCAGCCAGTGGAGGTTGCAGATTACCTCTTTCTCCCTCCCTCCAGCCCCAGTCAATTGACTATCCCGCCCACCTCCTCACCTGTTCCCACTTTCCCTAATCAGGGAAAGTGGGAACAGGTGAGGAGGCAGTTTGCTGACATTTCCCCGCCCACTCACTCACCTGCTTCCCATTCCCCCTAATCAGCACACCAGCATATATACGGCTTCATTTCAGCACGGACTTCCCCAGGTTGCCAGTGTTGCCATGTCCCTTTGTTCACTAGATTCTCAGTTTTGCCCCTTGCCTCTTGGTTCCCCATTTTTCCCCTACCTTAATCTGGTTGCTTTGTCTGCACCTGGGCCCTATCTCTGCTGCCTCACATTCACAAACCATGGGAGGTTTGTGATTTTGGGCCACATAAATGAAACTGATTTGATTTAACCACTTCCATAACAACCAAGGGAACAAAATCCACTTAAAATGCAGTTAGAAACTGGGAATAAGTTGCAAGTGGACCCTGAGTTAGGATATATTTTCTTTGAATCTTAAATAAGAGCATTGTCTAAAAAAAAGTGGATAATTGATCCAACTCTGTTCCAGTTCACGTTCCCTGACAGTTACCCATGTGTGTGAAGTCTTAAGGGATAGTTAGCCATTTTACCTAACCGCAACTGTCACAACCTAATTGGCAAAATGGTCACAGATCAGCAATCCTATATGTATTGTATAGCAGCTTAATCTTCAGTATCTGCATATTCATATTTCCCATAAATAAAGCACACACTTTCCAGTGTGATAGCCTCAGACATCAAACCGTCGTCTTCTCCTCAGCTTTTAATGAACCTCGCTTCTCACCTGACATCTGCTCCAATGTGGAGGAAAAGGCTGGTTAGCTTCAGACAATTAGTATGGTGGAGAACCATGAAGCACAAGGATACACGATCTAAAAGAAGCACGGAGGCTTAAGACAGAATATGGAAGCTAAAAGGCAGCTCATATCACAGCTTTACTCACAGATGGCCTGGTGGAACACATCCTAAGTAGAGCATTGATACTAAGAATACCAGCATCTGAAATGGTTTGGGTATATAATAGTGCATAGGAGTTTGGCATGAAGAAACAACACCCAACTCTCTTTGCCACGCTGGTTGCTTCAGAAGCTGTGATGCATTCAAGGGAATTTATAAACCACTTAGGAGAGGCTGCAATGGGACTAACCTTTGGAGAGATAAGAGCGCGGCCTACTTTGTGCCCTACTTTGCAGGACTTCCACACTTGCTCATTTGGTTCTTGTTTACTCTGGTCATGTGAGCACCTTGTTTAGAGCACTCTCTAAAGGAGTCAAGGCCGCATACAAGCTGCCTGTGTCCTGTTGCAGGATCAGCACATTTCACCAGCCGTCCTCTTTCTATGGAAACATTTTTCTCACCTTGAAATACCTAAATTATTTTTCTGGCTGAGTATTAAAAAAGCAATTTATGCATATTGCTTTTCACTCAAGCTACTGAGTGATTCATAGCTGTTTTTATTTTGCTGTAATAATGCAATTTCCTGTGCAGCAATTGGCTGAATGAAGGCTTTAACTGTTTTGTTCCATTTAAAGGAGGATATCACAGTTAGATGGTGCCTTTTTCTCTATCACATCTGCATTCAACATGCTGGTGGTTTATTGTTTTTCAAATGGAACAGCTGCTGAGACAAATTGCTCCAGTGATAAATGGTTACGGCTGGGGTTTTTATTTTACCCCAACATCAATGTGAGATATTATGACTTTTGTGTTCAGCTTTTGTCTTGGACTTGGAAATCACTTGACATACTTATGACAAAATATTGTAAGCCCTTTAAGCTTCAATCACAGCTCTTTGGACCGAAGTATTCTATTTTCAAAACAGCATCAGATAACATGAAGAAAATAATAAATTAAGTATGTTTTTCTATCTAATTTCAAATGAACAAGACATATAGAAGTACTTTGTTTGCTCACGGAGCTCCTGTTTCCTTTAAAACCAGGACAACAGCATCTGCTGATGCAGAAATATGATCCACTTGCAGACTATGATTAAGTTATTCTCAAGAAAACATATTGTTTTGTTCTGTTCCAGGAATAGTTTCACATTAACTTGGAGCATGACAGAAGCAATGCTTCATACGTGGTGTTCATAATTTACATAATGTGTATATTATGAGTGCGTTTGGAAACTGATCCACTTAGAAAACCTCTGTGAGTTCCTAACATGTCGTGAGACCACGCATGAATGATTTATTCATTTAGAGGCATCAGCTGGCATTTGGGCTGGTAATCTGTTTAAAGACAGTTTAAAACACTAAGGCGGCTCTAATAGGACTGCAGGAGGATAAATAAATGTAGTGATACAGACAGGAGATATACAGCCGTGTCTGAGCTGTTTAATTATGACCAGTAGCAGGTTCGGGTCAGGAGGTAGCCAGACAACAGTTCCATGCAGAACAGTACAACCAGTAGAAGCCCAGTGATAAATAGTACAGCAGTGGAAGCATCATAAAATGATAAACATCACTACATGAAATGAAATTGAACAAGAATGCCCCATTTGGTAAATAAGTGTCGCATCAATCCCTCCATCCTTCCAGCGCCCCTCTAGTCATCAAAAGAGAAGCGTGTGATTGAAGTGAGGATGAGAAAAGTGGAATTGAGAGGAGGCCAACAGGTATGAGTCTTAAGATAGCAAACACATAATCCCCTCATCTGACTGTGGATCTGCCTCTTCCTGATGCTTTTAATGCCATCTTTCCACGCCACCTGTCACGATCATCCCTGGAGGATTGGTTTGGAGATTAAAATCTGCATTTCTATTTGACATTCAATGTATGTGAGATTGATAGATACATTTACTGCTTTTGCAATTTCTTTTCACCAAATAATATTCACAAATTTTCAGTATATCCTGTTGTTAAAGTGGCTTATTGTGGATTTAGTGCATTCATGGGGCAGATCAGATTAACAGCTGTTATTTCCAGAGATGATTGGGCCACATTTATGTGTGGAAACACACCTTATATGAATCATTACCTGCTAATGTGGCTTTGATCACAGATTTGCATATGCAGGACTTTGATTGGCATCTTATTACCGTGGCAACACTCCACCTCCAGAACCACACTTCAAACCCTTAACTCAACCCGAGCCAGCCCTCCAGTTTTAATTTATACATTTTTTGCACTCACTGCAGATGGCAAGCTGCTTCTCAGCTGGGTTTCCATGTATTTATATGCAAAAAACAAGTTATTGCATGAAGATGGCTCTTATTTTAGAGTAAATGCTGAAAATTCAAAGGTGGGAGAAGCCTTAGACCCCCAAAAGTGAAAGAAAACAAACTTTGCAAAATGGACAAAGTAACAAAAAAAAAAGAAAGAAGAACCCAGCCATTAAACAAGCAACACAAAATATAAGTAAATAAAATCTAATTAGCCCCAAAACGCTGTAATAATAGAAGAAAAACACTTCAAGGGTTGTCTGTTGCGGCCACCCTCCTTCACAAGGAAGACGTCTAACCCAGATCTGTCAAAGTAAATAGAGCAGACTGCCAGTCGTCATCAGTAGTCCATCAAGCTGATTATAAAGAGTGTCACTTCTGAGTAGAACTGCTGCCTGTCTAGTTTGGCACCCCAAATATAGGAAGCCGTCCAAATAAAACACTGAGAGAAAATAAAGACATGTGGAGGCTGCTTTATTCTCAGATCCACAAAGTAACTACAGATGGCATTAAAATTAGTAGAACTGCAAAGTATTCAAGGCAATTAATAACGGAGAAATATTTGCTTCCTGATTGGTTAAAATGCATAACAAGCTGCTTGTGGCAGTCTGACACTCTACCAGGCGGCAGCCTCCTGGTCTCAGCAGTGAAACAAACTTTTAAAAATCCAACTCCTGTCCTATCTATCTCATTACAAAATGAGACCACTTCTCATTTGATTTATTACCTCAGAAAAAAATCATGTGGCAACATTCTTAGTTTCAAGTCTCCTCCAATACAATATGATGTTAATTGTGTAAATAATGGCCCCATGAAGAAGAAAATAGATGATAAAGAAGCTTATGATTTGGGGCGTGACTACCTTTGATTGACAGTTCGCTAACAGGGCGAGCTGTCAATCAGGATAGAAGCAAAACAATTCATTTCCATGGCACTGTGAATGTATAAACAGCCTGTTTGTTCATTTAAAAATTTAGCATTCTGCGGCTAACGGCTAAGTGTAAATACTCACTCCCTTTGCGGACTTTCTCAGTCTTTATACTACAACATCTGACTTTTTTTCCGCCGGTCATAGTTGCTAAGGTGACAACAGGTCATCATCTTACAATGAACACCAGTATGGGCTATAAAAAGCTTCCCCTCCTGGCTCAGGATTATGTGGGTTAGTTTTATTGAACAGTTTTATTGAAGCACACTTCAACCATATACCTGTACTCGATACCTTAAGTGGGCATTTTCATTAAGGGAGCCACACAAACATGATGCAGTTCACCCTGAGAATAACCATAATGTTCCTCTTATGCCCTGGAACAGTTCAGTCTGTGCACCAGCAATAGAAAACAAAAAATGACCCTTGAAGGCTCTTAAATACAAAGCCATCCTTTCCTCTGTAAGCAATGAATAGTGCATGACTCTGTTGATCCAATTGAGTTTTTAAAACACTTCATACCTGCCAGCAATGCTATATTTAAAAAAAAGAAAAAGTTTGGTGCAAGCTGTGATGAGTTGCTACAATGCAGCAAACTATCGTTTTTATTTCAATTGATTTGTATGTGGGTGCTGTTATTTTAATGCTTTGCTTTGTATCTCTGGCAGAGAAAAAGCAGCAGAAGGCCAACTTGGAAACCTTTGGTGCATTAATTAACAAAAAGATGTATAAAGTCATGTTGCCAGCTTAATCTATCTCTTCAAGAGGAAGAGGGAAGAAGAGTATAAAGAAGATCAAAAAGAGAGAAAATAAGCTTCAGTGGCAGAGGCATTGTCTCGGCCAGCCCATTACACATTCTGGTCAGAGGTAATGATGAGCAGTGTCAGAGAGGCTCCAGCTGAACAGATGGTTCTTCAAGCTTGCCCTTCGAGTTTTCGCTGCTGAGTCAGCCAACTGGAACTGCACAGCATATTAAACCGCTCTCATTTTACCTTGTCTTTGTGTAGACAGGGTCATTATTCGGGGGGATTACTCAATGGGATTATGAAGCCAGCAGTCACCCTGCAGCCACGAAGGCAAAAAATGAGTGGTGAGATCCGTTACGGGTGCAGTAATGGCATGGCTGGATGGCTTTTGTTTGTCTCAGTTTAGCTGTCTGACCCACTATGACAAAACCAGCCTGTTTGCCGGATTCAACAAATACTTCACATTTGTCTGCAAGCCATCTTGGCACCACTGTATCCCTCAATATACTCCTGATTGCCTGAGTGTCTGTTGTGGCTCAGAACTGTTCTGCACAGACACAAATCTATCTGTTGCTGTGGACTCTCTTTTATAGGAGAATTAAAACATCTAGCAGTTTCTCTCTGGCAGGCTAACTGCTGACTGATCTATGTAATCTGTGCCAGTAGACAGATTGATAGTAGGCTCACAAAGGGCCACTTCTTCACAGATGACAACCAAGCTATTTGTCTTCTGCTATTGATTTTATTCCGTACATTGTCTGTCACAACAAGCTGTGCTCACAGTTAACTAGTTTGAAGTGAGGTAGGAAAGTCAAATCTGTTGACGTAGCTTCTTGCATTTTAAAGTCAGTTTGGGGAATTTTTTCTGCACAGTTTTTGTAGTAATACATTTTTAGGGTGAGGACTTTCAAAGTCTCATACATAAAGAATAAAGTAGACAAATCCAAACTGTAGAAAAAGTTCTCATTCTCAAAAACTCATTCTCACTGTTTTTTTTTAACTAAATGCCACCACAGATCAGTTCCTGTGCAAGCTGAATATGTAACCTGGTTTAATAAGATAGAAAACAAGTTTTCAGGCATTAAAAAGCCAAAATATGAAGCAAAACAAACAACTAGGGTTTCCCTAAAGATTCTGGGCTGTTTAATTGAATGAATGTTCTCATGAGAGGAAACACACTTGTACCACACCATTGTTGTCAATATGCAGTCTTTATTTATGTAATAATGAAGACTCATATTCCATCTGTCTTTCAGATGATGGCAAGCTGTCATTTGAAGAGTTCAATGCTTACTTTGCTGATGGGATCCTGACTACTGAGGAGCTCCAGGAGCTTTTCTACTCCATAGATGGCCGGCAAAATAAGTGAGTTTTTTTATTGGAAATGGCTCTGATTTTAATCCATGTGATGAAAAATCATTTTATTTTCTATCTATAAGTGCCTTATGAACCATGTGCCTTTCACAGTTATAAAGAAGGCTGAACAGCAAGTGTTTGGAGCTTAAAGGCACAGTTAATGTGTTCCTTTCAAGTCATCAGTTACAGGCTAAATGCCTCACAGCTGGAGGGAGGTCTTCAGGAAAAAATGAGCCTTCTCGACAAACTCAAGCAGGCTGAATTACTGTTTACCCCCTTCCTTTGGACATAAAATACTGTGGACTACTATAGCCACTTCAAAAACCTACTCCCCTGAAATTGCAATCAAAGAAGAAATCAGCCTGCGGGTTGCTGCTGGAATCACTGGTCTGTAGAAAATGTTTAACTCCGTGCAGCCACAGAGCAAAAGTCTATTTCTGCCCATCATGCTATATGAAATGGTTTTAAGTTTCATCCTTTCTGTGGAGTTTTTTTCCCTCTTTTTCCACTATACATGTCCTTACATTGCACCAACATGGGAAGGCTTAACAATCCTTTCTGACTCGGCTGTCAAATCGAATGTATCTGCTCAGGTAAAATAATGAATTCACTGTGATCATCAAGTCTCTGTGCTGGTCTCACAGGATGGCACTCGTTAGCATAAACAAACCCACGCACAAACACATTGAGATGCATTGATCAGTTTGCTTGGTGCAATTTTTTTTCTCCTTTGTTCACCTAACCAGTTATCGTGTGTGGCTACAGTAACGAGTCAGGATTTATGTTTTGTTGTGCTGCCAGTTCTTCCATCACTGTGTGATAAATTGCTTTTGGACACGCTGATACACCGGGACTGTCACTGATGTGACGCACCAGACCTCTCTAACCACACTCCAAGCTTTGAGGCAGTTGGCATGAACTGCAGCTCTGCTGTCTAATTAAAGGGCGTTCTTGTTCTGGATAACAGTACTGTTAATTATACAATATCACTTCTGAAAGAAAAGCGTTTCCAGGCTTTGGGGATGATGCTTAAAGTCACGTAGTACAAAGAACGTTCCATCTTAGCTGAAAACAGAAAAAGATAAATAATCTCTCCGGTCAATGTAATGGTAGCCTGCAACAGAGATGTGTGGGAACTTATTTTCAGTATCAAAATGGAGATCTAAAACAGCGTATAAAAAAAAAAAGGACAAGCATTGTTTTGCCCACAGACGCTGCTTGAGCCTTCTAATAACACAAGCCATTAAGCGGCTTCACTTATGGTCTGCATCTGACAGTGAAAATGACCCGTAAAATGCCACTAAAGCAACAGGGGAACTTTTTAGAAAGAGATGGCGCTGGTGCCTTTACCAAACTGAGAACAATTTAGCCTCCAGTGTAATCATTTCTGCCTGGACTGGTAAACAAAGGAGTATTGATTTCTGTGTTTTTTGTTGTTGTTGCAACAGGCAGTAAATTCAAAAGAAAAGGCATTCATAGAAACATGCATTTCTACTGAGACAACACAGTAGAATGAATGTGCAAGTGCAAAAAAACACTTATTTTCCGAGCAGAACAAATGTATGTCAGGTTCTTGACAGGAAAATAGGCTGTTAACTTGAGTTTTACTGGTTTTAATTGTTGTCACACCAGTGTCTTATCTGTGGGTTAACACTGATATTTATACTGTTCACAGTCGATCTGGTAGAAATAAAGTGCAGCATGACTTTGAAGTTCCCTAATTAACTTTCTCTATACTTTCCCCCCTCATCCCCTCCTATGTTCTGCCCTGCAGCAATCTGGACACTGACAAGCTATCAGGTTGGTAGGAAAAGTGCTTTTTGCTTGATTTAATGCAACCCAGTTAAGTAATTTCTGTCTTTTTTGTGGATCCAAATTAGGAGCATGGTAAACTTTAAAGCATCAATTTCACATCTTGGAAATATATGCTTTATTCACTGTCTTGCCGAGAGTTAGATATAAAACTTAGACACCACTCTGACCCCTTTTCCACCAAAGCAGTTTGAGAACCGGCTCCCTGCCAGGAAAAACTGTTTCTTGATGGTCTCAAACCACTAACGTCAGGGGCTGGGGGCAGGATTATCATGACCAACTAAGACGTGTATCATTAATTTAACTTTATTTGTATGGATCACACTACAATGTGATCCATACAGGCTAACATTAGCGGGCTGGCATTAGCTTACAACAAAGGCTAACGTCTTATGTTCACGGTTAATAAGAACGTAATCTGTTGTTCCAGTTGTGTTTGGATGCCAGGAGCTACATTCGTAATGATATCCGCCATTGTTATTATTCCTGCGGACAGCAGACACATCCAGTGATGTAACGACGTGGCTCTCTAGCCTGTGAAAAAGCAAAGTTTGCACGTCGAATCATTGTGCACCAGCCCAGCACAATAACTAGATTTGCATTGGAGGAAAAGGGGTATCTCTTATCTGTCTGTTGGGTATAAAGCTACAGTATGGAGATGGTTAGCTTAGCTTAGCATAAAGGCTGGAAACTGGTGGAGAGCTCAACATTATGAAGTGTTGTTTTAAACAAATGAGACAACTTTAGAGTCAGGTTATGTTAGAAAAAGAGGTGTTGTCTGACCATATGGGAAAGCAAATTGTTTCTCCCAGGAAGCTTCTGTAGTGTTGCATTCAGCTGTGCACATGAAAAGTAGAAGAAATAGTTGGGTAAAAAGGCTTTTCATCCTTTACACAAATATTGAGTAAGAAATTCAAAGCTTGGCTCCTTTGGCTTTCTCCCTTGAACAGCGAGCCAATAAGTGCGTGAAGTGGGTGTGAATGTCTGATGCATTATCAGGGAAGTTACCCAAATTCTCAGACACATTTCCTTCACATCCAATGTTGGATTTTTCAGATTTTTTAAAAAACATGCAGTTCAGATCGCCTGTTTTGAAAATTAACAGCCCATAAGTTCATTATCAGCTGTTACCAGGGTCAGAAGGGTCCTACTTTACCTAGTACCATCATACTGGCATCATCAGCACACTAAATGGCTAGTTGCTGTTTTAGTCCAAACTAATGGTTAGGTTTAGGAAAAATGTTTGGATTAAATATGGTGCAATACTAAATGTATGCACACCAGGACACCTACAGGATAAATGACTAAGAGAAAGTCCCTTTCTAAGTTTCACACAGGATGAGAATCCAACTCTGATAGTCAGCTAGTCTGCATGTTGGTTAGTCAAGTAGTTCCCCTACTGACACCTTTCCGATATCAGATTCTTTAACTGAAAATGTGTCTAACATTCACACCCACTTTGTTACTTCATGGAGGACACAAACCTTGGTCTCCTGGGTATAAGCTTTGTGTTCTAGTAGCCATCCAACACCCAAACCTTCATCCTGATGTGGACATTTCTGCTGCGGTTAAAAAAGTACTGTAATACACTATAACCAACAACATTGGCCTTCATGGTGTTAAAAAATGAATGAAAAAAAAACCTGACACAGATCTAATGACCTGTTTTTCCATCATGTTAAAAATGCATGTGTGTGTCAAATGGCCTGAATAAAGTGATGAAATAGGGCAGAGACCTGTAAATACCAGTGCAACCCAGAATAAAACTTCTGCATAATTTATTGCATGGGAATGGCATCTTTTCCATCTGACGTCAATAGAAGTTGACTGCTTTGTATGGCAGAATGTTCGACTGGACTCAGATTTAGTTAATTGACTAGTTTTGCCTTCTACTGAATGTTTTCAGAGAAGTATAAAGTTCAGGTGGATAACTTAATTGAATCTCAGAAATGGGAGTGTTTAAGTTGCTGCAGATCAATTAACCTCAGATCTGTGTGTCATATCGAGTTCACTCTCAAATTTAAGTTTTTAATTAATTTTAACTAAGAAGTAATTAGGATTGAAGTTTTTTCTGCTTTTCTTATCTGGTTTGAAACACTCTCCCCACACATCCTTTACTTTAATACATTAAAATACTTTTTTTCTCAGTTCCGTGAATTTGTGGCATATATATGAGCATGTTAAGGAGTTAAGATGCTAATTAAAATGATGATTAAAACAACACAGTATCCATTTCATGTCCTGGGGAGCATTGAGTGTTATTGATGCATAGGCATGTCAACAATAAATGCCTCCAGCTGCACTTGTTATAAAACCTAACATGGATTTTTTTTCTTTCACATTTCTAAGATATTCTCACTGAACTTGTCATCCTTTTAATGACAAGGGCAGTTTTAATTAGAATCTGTCATGGCAGCATATCAGAGTATCTTCAGGAGTCAGAATAAACTCTTGACTGTCCTGATATTGCAATGACACTGAACAGTTTCTTTTTTTTCTATTAGAATATTTCTCTCAGCATCTGGGGGAGTATCTCAGTGTACTTTCAGCTCTGGAGAGCCTGAATGTTGCCATTTTAAAGGCTATGGACAAAACTAAAGAGGTATGTTTTAGTTTTTTTCCCTGAGAATTTGCCCTAAATTAAGATAAAACTCTGCTGAGTGAAGAGTTAGACACACACACAAAGTCAGGGGGTTTGTTCTACAAATATGCTTAGCTTTGAGAGGAAACTTTGGCATGCACAGATGGAGACAATGCTGCGCCAAGTCTCCCAAAACTGATGAGCTAACAAAAGGGGATTAAAAAAACACTTCAGCCACACGTATTTCCAGTAATTACCGGTGTATTGTGCTTGATTTTAGCCTGGCATTGTTGGAAATATACTTATAAGCTTAAGTTTGAACAAAGACTGGGAACAGCAGAAACGAGCTAGCTTGTGCAAGGGTAATGTTGTCTGCACATAGCTAATTCACCAGCATTAGCATCCTTTTGCCAATTCTGGTAAACCCAAGGCTAATGTACATGGTGAAAACTATATACAGTTTAAAAGATAAATTAAACTCTAATTTCACACCACTTAATTCATTGGAAACATAACATGATCATTCATATTAGTAGTTAATGTGACATTTTGATAGAATGTTAGCCAAAACTATGGTTTCCATTAGGTTTGTTTGGCAGCAGGATAACAGGAAAATAACTGGCTATATTTTCATGACATTTGGTGGAAGAGTGTAGCATTGGACAAGCAGGAACACTTTACATTTTAGAGTGGATCTGAATCACAGGATGCTTACATGAACTCAAGTTGTTAACTAGCAACTGCTAATCTAGTTGCTAATCTATCCTAATTGTAAAGAGACTGCTCAGATCTGTATTTAGACAGTCGAATAATCTGAATCTTGTAACTTCTGCAGAAAACTATTCACTTGATATTCCCAAATTGTGAGTGTGTTTAACAAAACCCCAAAGAAGCTATGCATTTGTCTCGCCATTTAATTGCTGTTGCCTAGATAGTTTAAAATTGCAGCAGGACCTTTTTAGGGGTAACAATCTCAATTCAGGGATTTGAATTGTAATACAACAGGAAACAGCAATGCTTGTTAAACGTGAAGAGGAGAGGAGATGTGTGCTGAATAATTATGCATCCTGTCTTAATTAGATCACCTTGTTCCTGTGTTCTGGCTCTTCTTTAAAGCTGTCAGAGTGGGGAAGTCCACAGAGGATTGTGCAATCGCTAGTTAGCAGCTGTGGTCTGTCACAGAGTGCTCTGGACTGCTAATCCCATGATGCACTTTCAGTTGAGGCTACTTGTCATTATAAGTTTGGACAAAGAGCTATTCCACTGTTACTTCATTAGCACATTGCGTGAATAAGACTCCTTTGAGAGTGCGTAATCACGTTCATGTTCTGGGACTTGGGCAGCAATTATGTCTCCTATTAAACTTCCTCCACCTTGGAATTTGGGTATGTGGTACTGAATAATGCATGTGTTCAGAGAATTAATTAGCCTAGTTAATTGCCGCTGTCACACATTTCACAAGTGCCTGTTGTTGTTTTGGAGAAGCTATCAAATCATCTCTCTCTCCATCTCTGCGGTTTGTCTTGTCTCTATGACGCTTTTTCTTTTTGCTTTTGTTTGAATATATTTGCTTTAACTTCTCCTTCTGGTTGTCACTCTCTATCTCTCAGGAGTACCAGGGTGCCAGTGTGTTGGGCCAGTTTGTCACCAGGTTCATGCTCAGAGAGACGTCCAGTCAGCTACTGTCTCTACAGAGGTCCCTGCAGTGTGCCATGGAGGCTGTGGAGGAGCAGAGCAGCCCTGCACCGTTAGTACTGCAGTATGACACTGTCTCTATTGTGTGCTACTTGCACATATTCATAGAAGCCATCTATTGTATACTATGGCCTTGGACACAACTAACTCAATATTTTTAAAGATTCTGATTCACTGGCAGGTCTTAAGTTTACAATTATGTATCAGGACAGAAAGTTTAATATCAGTGGCAATCCTAGACTCTTTGGGGCTCAAAGCAAAGAAGCCAATAAGGGCACATATGTATATGCCCTGATTTCATCTTACTGTACCCCTCAGGCGATTAGACAAACCAGAAGAAGTTTCTTTTATGCACTAGCAAACTTTCTGTCGGGGTAAGGTTTGCACTGCATATTCATCATTTTAGGTTTTTTTTATTTTTTCCTACCGAAGGTTAATCAAGGCTTCGTGAGCATCACAACACATTTGTCCTGAGGTCTGAGCGTGGAATCTACACAATGAATTTAAAGGAGCTTGCCAATTCCCTTTTTAGCAAAATGACCAAATGCATGCCCCTTGTTAACCTGCCTCCCCTCTCCCTTGTGGCAGAGAGAGTGCAGTGACAGAAGGATTGTTTAGCTGAATACGTAAGTCAGAGGATAAATAAATTAAATATCAGTAGCCCGCTGTGTTGTGTGCTGATAAATCCATGACACTGTCCGTGGTGCTGAAGTAGCAGATATATTAGTAATTGGACTTTTTCTTTGAGTGCTGCCCTTCTGTCAGTTTTGTTGTGGCGGGTGAACAAAAACAACCTCGTCCTGGCTTTATCCCACCTGTAAAAAACTGACAAATTGTCTACTGGATATGAGGATGTGTTGCACTCTATTCAGCATGAAAACAATGGACTTGGTTGAAGAAATGTCACTGTACATATGGCATGTAACACTGTAAGCACTCAGACACAACACAGTGTCCTGATACACAAACAATGGAGGTGAAAAATGATACCACGCAATCTGGAGTGACATTTCCTCTGTCAGCACTATGCTGCACTACACTAGCCTGCAGGCTGAACTCTCAAGGCAAAGCCCGATGAACCCCAGCGAGTGGTGTGTTGCTAATCAGGTTTTTGAAGAATTCATGCAGATATCTGATTACTGATGGAGAGAAGTGTTGATTAGTTTGAAGAACTTTTAAGCAAATCTAGCGTTGCCAGAGCACAATCAGCAAAGCTAAATATTACACTGAGTATGCTGTTCTTTAGTCTTCTACAGCCCATTCTTGCAAATTCTGCAGGAAAGCAGTCCCATAATGCATTGCAGCATGACCCCTGTGCTATTAAAAGTGAAGTCAGCATTGGTCTAAGCAGTTAGGAATTCAACTAATCAGTGCTACCTTAGTGGTCTTTCTTTCAAGGTATGTCTTTCAGTACAAAGCTTTGAATGTGCGACATTCTCTCTGTAATTCAAACAGTTGCCTCACTAATAGGATGGCTGCTTGAAATTCAATATTTCTGTCAGAGATCCTAAAGCTTTCATTAAATGTAAATGGAGCTCTTAGAATGAAAACAAATCTTAATTGCTGTCACCATTTTGGGGATTTGGTGAATCATAGTGCAACACTGTGCAAAAATAGTAAAATGGTTAGTTTTTGCAAAAAAAACCTGAAAAAGACCTTGACATAGGCTCCTGCATTTCTTTGATGCAGCACCTATTAAAGTAAGTCAATGCAGAAGATGCTCAGAGAAACAATCCATCAAGGACGTTTAATGAGTAGAAATCCATTTCAGCACAGGTCAATATTGTGACGAATGGCTTTCAGACTCTTTCTACTGGCTCTGTTGACCCTTTAAAAAACTAGCATCCTTCCCCCACTTCCTGTGGCTACCCAATTTGGTCGCACAACTTGTCTGTTCCACTGCGTGTTTCTGTGCTCAGCGGAGCTCTCCTCTTTCCCCTCTGGGTGCCTCACTGGTATTATTGGAAATAATGGAGTGATTATAGCCAAGGTGAATTATTGAGAGGAGGAGAAAGGATGCTATGGGTGGCATTGAAATACAGAACAAGTGAGTCATGGAGAAAGAGAAAGCAAAGAAAGATGAATATGAAAATTAAAAAAAAACGAATAGCTTAGATAAATGGAATAAAAGGCGAGAGGGGGCGTACAAAAGGACATGATGAAGATCTTTTTGGACATAAATTACTCTTTTAAGATTAAGATGCAAACATGTATTGCTTTTGAACAAAGAATGAGGGAGTGTGTGTGTGTGCTGGAAGGGCTGAATTAGAGACATATTGAGTTGGCAACAAACAGCTTATTTCTCTCTCCTCTGCTTCCCTGCAGTGGATTTATGGCTGTTGCAGTGGCCTTTGGGCTCCAGGCTGTTCTCAGCATGAGAACCTCCTAGCAATGCGCTCCCTCTGCGCTGTCAGCGTGACACTGCACACACACACACACACAGTCACACACAACAAAAGGAGGGAGAGAGAGAGAGAGGTACACAGTAACAAGAACAAACAAATGTGAGACAGACACACACCGCTCTATCGAAGATGGAAAGTGTTTGCGGTCTGCAAATGGATAGCGTCAAGGGCAGGACGTCACTCTGTGGGGTTATGAGAGTGTGACACTTGAGACACACACACACACACCACATGTGTGTGTGTGAATATTTGGATGTGTCAGTGCATGTGCTCATCCTCCTTAACTCCCAGCCTGTGGGTTAATCAGCACTGGTGTGCAGCCGGCCTTTCTCTAAATGTTTTCACCTCGATTCTGGACGCTTGCTGTGTATCTCTGCTTCTTGTGTCTCAGCACCTCTATCTCTCTCCCTCAGACTTTAACCTATCTCAGTTTCTGATCCAAATTAATTATTAATACATCCTTCCTTACCTCTGTATTTGCGTCGCTCCTACTTCCCTCCCTCCTTATCTTCTCTCCTTTCTCCCTAGTTTAATTCCATTTCCTCGTCTTCCTTCCCCCGTGTGGCTACCCCTGTCTCCCATATCTTCAATTTTGGTTTTATGTAATTCTTTCACAACACCCCTCTGACAGTTGCTGTCTTTCTCTCTGATGTTTGTCTCCCTGGGTCTCCAACGCTGTCATGGCAGGAGAGAGGCAAAGGCGCCGGAGCTGACAGCAGTACAGAGAAATGGCAGGCGGTGTGGTCGCAGGATCCATAATAACCTGTGCATGTCCCCATCAGATCCCTGCACTGGCATCCTGACCACAGGTATGGGAATAAGAAACTCTTTAATTTGGGAGAAGGAAATTAAAATTTAAGAAGGTTGGTTACACTTAAGCCTGAAAGTTCATTCAAATCCCAAAACTATTTTACGAATAATTAATATATATATATGCCAGTAGTTTATGTCTCTTAACCCCAAGCCTCTTGTTTCCTATTGAAGATGTCATGAAAGCATACACTTCTCAAAAAAGGCTGCATAATTTACTGGGAATTGTAGTTTTTAGCACATTTTCCACCAACAGTATGCATTTGTTGCAGACTAGTTTCTGGCAAGAATGTATGGCAGCAGGATGGTTTATGTGGGACTGAATAAAAATAAACCACAGGGAACATTTCCATTATGATGCAGACACATTGCACCTATTTATATTTATACAAATTTAAATCGCATTTTTGTGGCTGCTACAGCACTTCATATCAGCCCCCTGCTCTGTAAATCACCTGTCCTGTGTGGTTCTTTGAGAAAAAACTAAATCTAAATTGCATTAATTTGGCGGACACTTAACCATCATGATACAGCCAATCAAATCTTGCACAGAGGAGTGACGTCAGCAGTCTATTATGGGCAGAGCAGCCGGCCACACTGAGCCAGCAGCAGCCACAAAGAGAGGCCAAAGACTTTAAATACACACAGCTTTCCTGCTAAAGTCTATTTCTTATCTTTCTTACAAACACACATCTTGTCCAGCAGCTCAGCTTATTGGCCGAGCCTCCAGCCAAACATTCAGCGGGGAGAAGTGCACTGCTGACGTTTGTGTGAGGGCAACTAACTGCAGCTGTAGCACATTAAACAGCATGTAATCATGATGCTGGTGTGGTTCTTATTCTGCAAAACCACTAACAAGACCATGTCTGCCCAGGACATGTAGTTCAGCTCCCTCCTACTTGGTAAATCCAGTTTTACATAAGTAGCTTCCCCTAAATTTCTTTTTTTTGTGGTGGTTTCCATCATATTCTGCCTAAATCTGCATAGCTTGTGACTTTGTATGGAGTCACACCATTCTCTGTTGGGCATAAAGTATCAAAGATGGTGACAGGCTAACCTGCACTTGACCCATGTGTGCAGAGTTTGATTGACACCTCAGCTCTGAGATAACAGCCTTCTGCCATCTTCACAGCCTTTGGATGAAAGCCAGTTTTAGAAAAGTGTCTGTCCTGCAGTGATTTAAAAATGAAAAGTCCTAAAACACTTATTTTCTTGAATAATGCAAAATGATCTAAAGTAAAACAGTGTTTGACAACTGTGATTAATTTTAATTGATTACACAAAATGAATTTGTTTCCCTCAGCACAGATTTATCCTACTTTGTTTGAACATTTATTAACAACTGCAGTAAATAATACAGTTTTTCCTCTTTTTTCAGTTTAGCTTTTATCTTTCCAATTAATCTTCTACATCCCTGCACCACTTATGCAAGATGCTACTTTTTTTTAATGTCTTTGTATTAATTTGTTGCATGATTTCATGCAAAATTAGCTTTAACAACTTTATCAGAGTGGAATTTTTTATTACTGTAGCATTTTAGTTTTTACAGTGGCCATTTACATTTAAAGGGTTGTAAATGTAGTTATTTAGAGAATTGTAGCACACCATAGTCAACTTTAATCAAATAAAACAATTTCCCCAACAATAAAATTGTGGCTTGTGAAATGTCACATGACGATGATGAGTTAAATATTTCTTTACAGGAAGCTGTTTGCTTAAAAGTAAATGAATAGAATGATACAATAAAATTAAGTTTGACATTTTACAGAATGCTGTGTAGCAAAAATAATGAGGCATTATCCAGTAAATTGGTGCAAACACTGTTTTGACGTATGCTTGCACATTCTTCCTTTGTAAATACTAGTTTGTGTGTGAAAAAGGATTTTGTGCCTACTCATTATTTTCTGCATCTGACCCAAGGTCACTATATTCCCCAAACACCTTATAAATTACTTTTAATAATAATAAAAGTTAACAATTCATTTGAAAATGGATTTTTACTAGAAAAACTGATTTTTCTTTATTTGAATAAAGCTCCTCACCTCAAAGGATTACACTGTGTCGTATGTCAGATTCCTCCTTCTATAAAGCAGCATTTCAAACATTATGATAATTAGTCTAACATTCCCACCAAAGCATATAAATAATGAAATGCTTTTGTTATTGTCTTCCTTTGGGGCAGCCGTGTTCAGGGGTGTACACACGGATGATTCCCATCTCTCTCATTACAACTATTGTGCATAATTAGAGCAGCTGTAAACTCTCTCTCAGGGCTTTTTCACCTACAAAGATCATATTGACATTTTTTCTAAAGACAATTATTTTATGTTGAGCCTCATTTATTTTCTTCTTCACGGGTATTGATAGACTGAACATCAGACATAGTATCCCACAAGGAGAAGGAGCAAACTCAGGCTGTCAAAAACTTTAAAAGTATTGTCATCCCAGTGTGTCAGGAGTTTGATGTTGTTTTATATACATAAAAAGAGCCCGATTATATTATACGTGTATTGCCATATCAGTGAATAATTTTGTTTTCTTTCTCAATGGTTATATCTCCTTAATCCTTCAAACAAATGAAACTGTCAGCCGTCTTCCATCTCTAAATATATATCATGCTGTAGGTCTGCTGCATTTCCTTTAATCCACTTAGAGGGACTGTGCACAATAGAACTGGGACACAGATTTACATTGTTGCTCGTCATTCTGATGATTTATTGTCGTGTTGTCTCCAGGTGTGTGTGTGGAAGATGAAGAGAATTGGTGTTCTCAGATTAACAGGCTGCAGCAACTGCTGGATAAACTGGATTGTCAGGTATAAGAACTGTTTCTTCTGTATATTTATAAGTGGAATACAAAGTGTGTCTGAAAAGTGAAGCGAGTACGAGAGCGGCCCTTTAATATTTCAATGTATCCATGACTGGGCAACAAAACTACTTGCTTAAGGTTAAGAAAAAAGAAAAGGGTTTTCGTTGAAATACCTTATACAATATAATACTTATATTACTGGACGCAGTTGGATGTATGTCATGAAGAAGGTAACGTATCTACGTACAGAAGTCAATTTACAGGTTAACTAAAAAAATATTACCTATTCCAGAGGTCAGCAACTGTTATTAGCAAAAGAGCCATTTAAAATGAAGCCATAAACCTTATTATGAGCCTCACAGTGAAGATAAATCAGCCTTCTAAGTCTAAATTAGCCTCCCAACATTACTAATAGGTCCAAATGGACATTTATTAGCTGGAGAAACTCAAAACCAGGCTTAAATATTTAGAGGTTAAGGCGCCGGGCCATAGACTTTCGTGCACAATGATGCAGATTTTAGTTGACTTAAATGTTAAAACGTATTTTTTAATGCCATATATAAGCTGAGACTGGTCTCCCCTCAAAAACGACGATATAGGACGTTTTGTACAGGCAGCAAACTCCAACTCATGTACGTTTCAGACTGTCCTCTGCCAACACCTTGCTGATGTAGCAGTAATGGTTGACAGAGATACAGAGTTTAAACCAGGAGTCTCAAACTGATCCAGGAAAGGGCCGCTGTGGCTGCAGGTTTTTGTCCCAACTAGAAGAAGCACACCTGAATCAAATCATTCAAATAACCTGAACTGTCTTCACTCAGTTGATTAATTGTATCACCTGTGCTCTTGCTTGGTTTTGTTGCCTAAATTCACCGAAACTACAGCCTTTTTTTTTAAAACTGTGTTTCATACGTGCATGTATAATGTCATGTGTGCTATTTTTAGAACACATGCGAAGTGCTCATATGAGTCACCATGGATGGTACTGACGGTACCAACGGTCTATTCTGTCGTTTAGGTTGGAGATCTTGTTGATTAGCTACATATTTTACAACTGAAGAATACCAATTGTTTTTGGCCTACACCAATGATAAATGAAAAATAAAATGTAAGGAAATAATCGTTTCATTACATATAATTTTTTGACACAGCCACTGCAGATAGTTTGAAGATCCGCTACAGTATCTCCAGGATTAGTGCTTTTTAAGCCTAACCCTGTTTCTTTTATCCTAATCTTAGGGCAGTGGTTTTGTCTCCTAACCTTAAGGAAGTGGTTTCCTGTTTTACAGCATTAGCAGGGTATTTAAAACAGCATTATGACATACATGTGTGATGAGAGGGAGAGTTGTTCACTTTTATTATTTTTACTGTCTTAGTCCATAGGACCAACATATAGAAATATTGAAAATGAGTGTAGTTTCCCTTTATATGTATTTACTTTGTTAAAAAGCAGCCCTAATGGATTAATTTTAATAGGAAATGACAAAGGTGTGGAGTGTGTGGGCTATTTGTTGTGCTGTGTCAGACCTGCCACCTCATTTTTTAAAAACACTTCCATTATTAAATTACTTGTGACAAATTATGCAGAAAATATGCAAAATAGTAACGCCTAATGCATTAGCTTTTCAAACATTTTGGGGGCACAGAATTATTAATGTGTTAAGAATAATGAGAAGTACGCAGCCGGCCGACACGCTCAGCTCTGCAGGTTGTGCACATCTCTCTACCTGCAAACCTGCCTGTGTGGCTGCATTTCTAAAAAACTGCAAGATTACTTGGGTTTCACTTGAATGGTTCAGTGTTCTGTTTTCATCATTAAGTCTGGGACACGGTGTCAGCTTAGTGCTTGAATGGTTTCAGCCGTGATGTGCAAAATGACAGCGGCTCGAATGAGACTTTTGTGTGTTTTCAGATGTTTATGTCTTTTAAACTGCCTATTATGTCCTTTCTATTCAACATATGCGCACACAGCATAATTCAGAGCCTGTTTTTGTGCATTTGTGATGATAAAAAAGAGCAAAGGTGCAGTTACAGCGTGTAAAAACGATGCTTTTATGAGGGGAGTTCAAACGCACACAGTCACCTCTCATTTCTCATTCTGTATCCTGCGTCCCACCCTTGCTGCTTCGTCTCAGATCCTCTTTCACACTCTCCTGCCTCATCTTCTGCTCCATCTCATCCCTTCTCTGTCCGTTCTTTTCTTTATTAACTCCTGTTATTCCCAATCTTTTGATGTTCATTCCTCCTCTCCTTTCAGTCGCTCTCAAAGCATTTTTCCTCTCTCCAGCCCTCGGTTTGGCCAACCCAGAGGGACTCAGAGTGCAATATCAAAGCTATTCATAACCTGCAGGATGTTCGAAGCGTAATATCCATCCCCACACTTCAACGCCACCTCCGTCACACACACCTTCTGTCCATCTCGCTCCCTTTCTCTGCTCTCTCAAATGCAACAGAATGAAATTTTTGCCTCAAAGGTTATGTTCACTGTGTACACACACACAATAACTGTAACCTTTAAGAAGGGAAGCACGCTCTGCTTTATTACATATACTGTATTTCATTATTCATAACATCATACATTTATAGACTACACGCTGCATATAGTCTTTGAATATGGTTGAAAGAAAAGAATGTGTGAGGTGAGCTACATGTTTCCTGCTTGTTTTTCTTTAAAAGAACAGTTTTAATCTACTCTCTGTCGTGTGCATACAGTATGTTTGGCTTAACCTCATCATGCCTTGACTTAATAGATTTTTAGCTATAAGAAACAAAATGGCACTATTGAATGGATGGATATAACCTTTATGTCCGTGTAGGAGTTTGTCTTGCACAACAGCCTTAGAAACATGTCAAATCATGCACACAAAGCCATCAAATATCATAACAGAAGGAACAGCTGTGGTACTTTAAAGTCCATTTACTTTGCCTGCTTTTATGAACCCCATTTGTGCCTGCAGCCTGAAAACAGGTGTCATTTACCCACATGTGCTCAAACAATCTTTTACTCTTCTTTGTGTGTTGGTATGATGAGATGAAGTTGATGTTTTAGCATGCACAATGTGGATTTTTTTTTAAAAATAGTGCCCACACCTCCTGCATCACTGACCTTTCTTACCCAGACTTTTAAGAAGCTCTCTTTTTCCTGCCTTCTTGTTTCAGGGTCCTAAATTGGAGCCACTGAAAGAGGACACACTGGCCAGCACGTACAAGTCTGTAAGTCAGCACTGACTAAAGACACTGACTGAAAAATGTTTGGTGGCAGGAAGTTTTTATGGAACGGTTTTGAAAATTAAAGTAATATAAATTTCTTAGCACAGAGCTGACAAAAGTGCAGACAACTAAACCATGCATATAAATGAGTGTAGAAAAAAGATTGTAGTAAGATTAAACAAACTGTGGACAGTGGTACTATAAGCCACGCAAGGGTTTTCATTTTTTTATTAAATATGCAAAATGCTTAATCAATACATCACTAAACATTCTGTACATTCAAACCAAACCAATGCTTGCAGACAACATTTCAAGGGTCGAACTATATGATGAGGTCCTTTCATTATGATGTAGAAATGTGACTCGTAACAGCAGCGGACTGTGCAGCAGCTATTATATAGAACAAGTCTTTGTTTGTCAGACTCTACAGTGGCTGATTACTTGATTTGCACAGAGAGGCACAATCACTGTAGATTAGTATATATGCTAAGAAAGGACTCACTTTAGTGGTTCATTGCTGATTAAAACCGCATTTTCATATTTTTGTTCTTTTAAAAAGGAACAAAGTAGAGTCCCTCTGATATGGTCTGAAGATTTTATTCAAAATATTTCACCATTGCTAACATAATTCCCTTTTAACTACACATTTAAGTTGTGACTCTGCGCCTTCATTTACTGCTCTATTTACTATTTTTTTGGTGCACACCATCAAGTAGTTACAGTTTGTTCCCAAAACCAAACAAGATATAATTTTCAGCTGCACTCAGTGATTACTGTGCGAAGAAATTCAATTTGTTCGCTGTCCTCTTTCTAAATGTCACATCTGTTTCCTTCTCTAACCATGTGATACCTTAATCTCCTGCAGCAGTTCTAATGTTATTTTGTTTTTTTGGGTTGACACGTTTATATTCTAGCTCATCCCAGCTATGAAAATCAATACATGACAAGCCTCAAGGTGAGAGGTTTGTTCAGCGTGAAGCAGAAAACCAGTTGATGTTTAAAAAGGCTCACCTTGGAACAAGACGGAGCAGAGTTTGGGTCTCAATGTGTGTGTTTGTGTGACGTGTTCGCACATAGACAAAAGGAGTTACTGACTCATGGTGCACTTGAGAGGCAGAAGTGGTGTGAAAACACCCACAGACAGGTGAGAGTGCCACTAACCTATTGTTAGGGGTAACTATGGTGACAGTTATATCAAACTATTTATAACAGCGATAGTAAAGTGTTTGTTTTCAATATTTCCAATATATGTGGATAAAGGGATGGTAGAAAAAAATAGAAAGAGTGCTGTTTCTTTGTCTCTGTTTGTAAGAGCGGAGTGCACAGATACAAACAGCTTCAATGCATACACACAGGCCTCTTTTCAATTTGTATTTACATAAACCACAACATTGAAACTGTATTTTGTACCTGAATTGCAGCAACATATTTTTCCTTAAGTGGAGCCTGATTTTATGTGCTGAGGTTTTTAAGCATCCACCTGTGAAGTGTGTGATGCTGCAATACATTCAAGCTGAATGTAATTTTTGTTTGCTCTTGAGAAAAAAAATCATTTTTCATGAGGGCTGTTTTGTACTCAGGAGAAGCTAGAAATAAACCCAACTTACCAAAACTGTGACCAAAAAGTGAAAAAGGGGAAAATAGGTTTCTTACAACAAACCCTAGCCCCCAGGTGATAGTCTGACCCATTCATCCACCATGGCCTCATCACCTGCACACACTTTATCCCTCTTTATACTATTTCCATATGTAAATAAGTGAGTAAAACGTTATTCATATAGCACTTTTTTGAGTTACAAAGTGATTTATAAACTAAATACAAATGACTAAGGAAGTGATAAAACACAGTCATGCAAAACCACTTTTACCAGGAGGTTTCTGTGAGCTAGAGCAGTTTTATTAGGAGGTAAAAAGTAAATTCCAGAAATCGAGACGAGAGAAGACGAATGTGTGAATAAATGATTCTTAATTAAAAGAAACATGACGAGCTTGGGAATGTGTTGAGAATCTCAGTTTTGAGCTCAGTTGAAGGAAATTATGGGCCATCCAATTCTTAACAGCATTTAGACAGTTTTGGAGTGTGATTAAGTTGGAATAATTATCTGGTTTTACTGAAACATAGAACTGCGTGTCATCTGCGTAACAATGAAATTACTTACAACCGAATTAAATCTGTCTGGCAGAATGTCCTGAAGGCTAGCTTCTCCCATGTGCCACAATTTGTTTGGTAGAAATAAGTTCAATAACAGCCCCTCACAGCGAGGTCTCTGGATTATAATGAATTCAATTCCACCCCCTCCTTTGTAATGCATTGTGTTGTATACGTTGCAACAACGATCGCAAAAGATTGTGTCTTTAAATTAAACCTACATGGCATATACAACTGAAATAATGTGAAATCATGTAATAAAGGTAAAAAGACCAGTGGAGACAGTTTATTATCTATAAGACAAGTTCATTTTTTTCCTGGTTACAGTGGTGACTCACTCTTGCATTCAACTGTCAGTTGTCAGTTTAACGTGTTGCATCGGGAAACCGGGCAGAGGACCTTAGTTCAAACCCAGTTTCCCTGAGGAGGACACTGAAACCCTGCTAGCTGCGGGGATGCTGCTCGTTATCTGGGCACATCAATCAACAAAAGAAAAAAAAAAATAGACAATGTTTCAAAGTGTCTTTTGTTTTCCTGTCAGAAGGTCCAGGGATTGATACGGAAAGAAGATGTTTCTCAGTACATTGAGATGATTAGCGTGCTGTCACTGCTTTAACAGCAAGCTTCAAGGAACAAAGTGTATAAATCCCACAGCTAAACAGACTTTCTGTAAGCTCCCATTTAATTAAGAGGAAAAAGCCTACCAGCTGCTGTCGTCAGTATTAAAAACTGACAAACTGTTCTGATGATGCTGATGAGGTGTCATGGCAACACGGTTATTATAATGCAGGTATAGTCATCACTCTGTTCTCCCTTTTCTGCCTTTTTCATCGCATGGTATTTACTAAAAGTCCTTGAATTTCACTTTGAATACTTTGCAATCAGTGCCTCCACCTTACTTTGTGCGGCTGTCTCAGGCTTTAAGTGCTTTAAGTGAATGCAACACTGAATAATGTGACATTTGTTTATTTATATCTCACCTGTTATTAGTTGTGGTGAGATAAGGAAGAAAAGTATCCACTGACGACAGCGACACACCCGCCTCAGGGGGTGCCGCCTCACATCTCACACACACACACACACAGAAGTCTATTCTTTCTTGGCAGCCGATGTGTCATCACATCATTTCCCTTTCCGTCTCTTGTCCCGCTGCCAACAGAACATCCTGCTGGTTCAGAGGCAGATGACGGTGACTGATGACGATCTGGACAACTTCCGGAAAGTTCTGAAGAGCTACATTGATGCCACCGCAGCCCAGTCTGACAACATGCAGTGAGTGTGTTCTTCTTCTTGACGTGCATCCTTAACACGTTGCGTCTTGAAACGACGTCAAATCAGAGGGTTGAGCTGTCAGCTGCACCAGAACTGATGTTCACCAGGACGAAGGGGTGGAAAACTCAGATGAGCATTTAATCATGTAACATCCTTGAATATCATAGCAGACCTTATCATTATCAGACCCCAAACTGTGAGCGGCTTGATTGAAGTTTAATTGAATTGTTTTTATAACAATTTAATATGTTCACAAAGCGACAGTCACTAATTTATTGCATGGAAAGAAGAGCTAATTTTCTTTTAACGATGTCTGCCGTCTCGCTTTGCCTGCTTCTGCCTGACGTCTCTCAAAAGATCCAAAGTGTTTCATGTCATTTATCCATGCTGAGTGCAAACTATCTTTCACTTTGTATCCTCTTCTCTACTTTTCTCCTCCACCCTGCTGTCAGTGTGTCCGTTCAGAAGCTCCCGGGAAAGTTGTGTTACATAATGTATGAGTTCTGGCAAGACCGCATCTCCTGGATGAGGTCAGTATGGTGTGTGTGTGTCTGTGTGTGTCTTGTCAGATATTGGCAGACTGTTTGGCACTCTTAACTTTTTGATGGAAATATGCCCCACCAGTGAAGATGAACAGATGGCCCATCTCTCAGCACGCACACTCATACACACACTCAAACACACACTCGAATGCATCTTACATTGACGCATATCGCTGAATAAATTAATCTACACAGACCTGTTGTGTTTGATTAAAAAATGTGATATGAAAACATTGAAAAAAGATTTAGAACAACAACTGACTGCCTCCAATGTCTGCATACAATAAAATAACTCTAATTAGCTGTGAATTGTCTCTTTTAACCCCTATCTGTAGCTACCTGCAGTCCAACAGCAGTAAAGATTTCCAGCGCTGCACCATTGACATGTTGGAGGATGCTGAAGTAGTTTCTACCATGTTGATCCCAGGTGTGTATGTGTGTCCGATCACGTGTGCATATCAGAGGGGACATACTGTATAATGAGAAACATCTGGAGTTCCTACCAATCCACAAACTGTGGAATAAGAAAACTAAGTCAGTTTTGTGTGGACTACCTGGATCAGAAAAAATCTCAAATAGAATGAATGAAATAAATCCTTAAATGGAAGTATGAACTTGAAAATGAGCACAATATATCCCCTTTAACCCTCTGAACCCCATCATCTGGGACTGAAGGCAGTTTTAACAGAGCGGACAGGAAAAGAAAGGAGAGGTTGTAAAAATGCAAATAGTTCAAATATATACAGCATGTGGGGCCAATTAATTTTTATTTTGCCAACATTTGTGACACTTGTGGGCACTGGGGAATGTGTTGTATATATAAATTACATTTTTAAGTTTTTCCCTTTTATAATTTATTTCATTCTGCACATTCTTCAGACTTCTAGCAATGATTGTGCTGAGGTGCAGGACTCATCTATTGCAGTGAAGTACAAGAATTCAAGTTATTCAAATTTAAAAACAGCAAAAGAAAAACGCCCTGAAACGACCTTTGCCAATTAATAAACATCAAATGCCATTAATGACAATCTGCCAGAAAACTATTGTTGAAACCTTGCTTGATGCGAGATCAGCACATGTAACATCCTCCAAAACTGTCAAAGTATTTTACATTCTGCCTGTTGTATACAAGGACTTTTGCCTCACAGCAGGAGGTCGTGGGTTTGAATCCGGCTCTTCTGTGTGGAGTTTGCATGTTCTCCCCGTGTCCGCGTGGGTTCTCTCCGGTCCCTACCACTTCCTTCCGAAAACATGCAGCTTAGGTTGAATCGATGACTTTGAAATGCGCAATGTCAGCTAGGATCGGCTCCCGTCCCCCGCAACCCGAGTTTGGATAATGGATAAAGGATTGAAGGATAGTTGTTTACAGTAGATGTAGCATTAACTTTTTTTTGCCTTCACCTTTTTTCTCTCATTTACATGTGCAATTGTATGCCAAGAAAAGGAGAGCAGTGGTGTAGTGGTAGGTGATTAGCTAGTGGATGGGTAGGTTACAGAGGAAAAAGCTGGTATACTCTCCTATATATATATATATATAT
>CAFUXE010000560.1:389585-423967 GCA_903364295.1 Serranus cabrilla | reverse complement strand
TATATATATATATGTATATATAGAAATGGGTACACTCCATTACCCTCCACTACACCACTGGTTGGACATGATGAGGACTGCACACATCGTGACCATTTTGATTTTGTTATTTGTGTTCATATGACAAGCATCCAGTTTTGGCACAGTGATGGCACATTAGATCCAGTCTCTTTGGGCGCTGAGGGGATGCTGGAAATTCTGCTCGGCTGCTCATTGCCTCCATGATGTGTCATTTTTTCAGCAGTCACAGAGCCGTTTATGATCATACTGTGCCGGGGTCACTCACACAGAGCCTCGCTTCTCCCCTGTGTCAACAGCAATTCCAAGTCTTTTGAAGAATATCTTTAGAAAACTATCCTGGCAAGATATTGAAATTGAAAATGGCAGCAACAAGTATCCATGTCAGGGATCTGCTCGTGTTCTCCACACACTGCATAACCTAATAACTTGCTATTCAGGCTATCTTATGGTCATCGTAGGCCATGCTGCAGAATGTTTGTCTGCTCGCCCAGATGACACTAACAAATCATCCAGTGTAGCCTGAGTGACACCGTTTCTACAGGAAATGCTCAATATTAATGTACTTAAAATGGTACAATTTGTGCACATTTAATACTGCTGCTGTTGTGTGTGCAGTCATTGTTCTGGAACCACTCTCAATTGTTAAAATGTTTGCAGCTAGACAGTGGGACAGCACTGTACATCAACAGTAAACACTTGAAATTCGAGTGTTTTTTAGTATTCATGCATCGAGTGGACACAACTCATCTAGACGTAGTATTAAATGTGGAGCTGGGACACACCTGTAGATCATTCTGCTCTGTGTGTCACATTCAGCTGTTAATTGCATGAGTACATTATGCTTGGCTTGTTATGATATGTTAAGATGTACTAAAACGAACCCATCTGTGGAAAGCGGGGATGCGTCCAGAATTTCTGGGCCTCCTGACAATAACTCACTTTGAGAATTTAGTTATTGAGCCTTAAGGTAGGGAGGGTTTTCAAATCATGCATTTACTGTACACATATTGGATATTCCTAAATAAATAATCACAAGTGGGGATATTCTCTCCAAACACCGGCATCAGCCGGCTCTGATGTTTTGCTCACATGGCTCAGTGTGTGTTTTTAAAGGTGTAAACAGGGCTCAAACACAGAATATCAAATGTTTTCTTGCCTTGCATGAGGAATTCAGTATCCAGTAGGCAGTGTTCTGTGACTTCTATCTGACGCGCATATCTTATTTTCTCGTGTTCACGTCATCAGCTCCTCGGCAGCATCGACACATGGCAGAGTAGCACTAATCACAGCCACTCGTGACTCCTCTCTCTCGTCTTGGCATTTGACTCATGCGATAGGGTTAATTATTGTTTCTGCCTTTGATCTAGTGTGGGATGCAGGGTTGCTAGGTTACCGTACGTTGTTGACTTCCACATTTGCGGCTCGCGTGTACGCATGCTGCCTGTTTGGGAGACAAACTAAATCGCTGAAGTGTAAACACAGGAGTCAGATGTAGGTCACCTTTACAAACATGTGTAAAGAAGTAAGAGAAAAGAAGCTTTGTAATATGTATATATGTATATGCATGATCGCCAATGAAGTGTTTGCATCAAAATGTTTTTACTTCATTCCATATATATATTTATATATACAAAAAAGTAAATTCAAGTCTCTTTATATAATTAAGTCACTATTGTTTTATTTTGGCACAAATTAAAAAAGTAGTATTAGTTCTAGTTGAGAATTTGTTTCATCAATTCTTGTTGTGAAATGTTAATAATATGGAATCAGTTCTATGACATATACTGCAGGATTGATTGAGTTATTGACAGCTGGCTGGGGAGGCTGCACACTGAGGGTGCTAGCATGCAGTAAAAACTACTGCTTCTTTTTAAAAGACAAATTTTTGCATTGAGACACTGCCTGTTCTTGTCACAGCGAGACATCATTAGTAGGTTACTTCCCATCAGTGGAGGCCCCGAAGCACTGATTGGGGGAAAGAGGGAGGATGGTTTGTGAGGGAGAGAAGTGCAGGCAGGAGTCGAGTCAGGGATCAATAATAGAAAAAAAATAAATAAAACACGACATTCTGCTGCTCCTACCAGAGGCAATTATTGTCTTTGTCAGCCACAGTCACAGTTTTTCCAGGAGCCTTGAACCTGAAGTCAGGTGTTTTGAGCACATGATTGTGCTGTCAAACTCGGATTATCAGTAAGAATCTGTTCAAGGCTTAACCGAGGGTTAATCATGTAATGTGTCTTCTCTGTGATTGCTGCATATTATATTAAAAGCTGTGGGAAACAGCAGGACAACGTGCACATAACCTCAAGACCTTATGTCCTCTGGTCTATAAAGCTGTGATTCTGCTGCAATTCATTATTTTAATCCTCAAATGACGTAAATCATTTGCACATTTGTTATTTTGCCGATGGGAATATTAGCTGATAAATTGGGAAAATTACATCTTAATAAAATGCTAATTAGATCAATGACTTTTAAATGTGCCCTGACGAATCAGAAATTGAGTTACACCGCAGACTGATGACCTAACCCTCCCTTTTTGTATATGTGTTTCCTCAGCTTCCTGGTGGATTATGACTAACAACTAGCAGCTGAATCCAGAATGTCACATCTACTGCCTACACTGTCACACGGACAAAGACACACTGGCACATCAACCCACCCACACAAACACACACATGCACACATGCAAGCACACACACGGAGGAATTCAAAAGGCATCCATGTGTTTGAAAGCAACAGGAGACAGACAATGGCGTCACACAGCATTCTCCAGCAGCATCTTTAATGTTCCTCTGTCTTCAACTGCTCATTATTGTGCCGCTTATATCAAAAGGGATAGTTGCACCCTATAGCCAATTTATTGACTTGAAAGTGACTGATTCTCTGCAATGCAAATGCCATTTTTTCCTCATAACCCCGTCTCCCACTTGGCCTCCTCTCCCTCTCGCTGTGTTTGTCTGATATTAAGCCAGTGGAAAACAACCAAAAAGAAGCTAGTATAGGCAACTAGAGCAGATCCAATTTAAATGAAAATTACCATGCCAGTGTTGTTATTGTGCTTTTGATGAGTTGTTTACTGTTGAATACAATTAAAGTGGAAGAAAAAGCCGAGAGGATGAGGAGAATAAGGGTCGCTGCAGCCTAAACATGCATGCTGATGACTGTGGGCAAAAGCTTTCAGTAATAGTTCCTTTAACTCCTGGCTGTATATGCTGTATTATACTGTAGCACTGTTTTTCTTTCATCTGTCATGTGCACCAAATGCCAACAAAGCTATTATGAAAAAAAGCTACCCCTGACCCGACATCTAATGCTAGATATCCTAGTAGTGATTTCTATTAGTTACATCTCCTCTGAGACACGCTCTCTGTCTCAAATGTCCAAGTATCTCTGAGGATATTTCATTGTATCACTAAATTATGAAGAGAAAATATAGAGTTTATTCCATCTGTACATATGGAACTCAGATATATGAATATTTCTGTTGTGCTTTGGTTCTGTATTGTATATCACCAATTGTAAACAAACAAAGAAGCAACTTTAAATCATTAAAGCTACTGATTGTTTTGACAAGTGTAAATGCCTCCGAGTCTTCAGTTTTGAAAGATACATTTCCATAAAGTGTGATTTGAATTGATAATCCACTTTGCAACTTTTAATTAATTTTCATTCAAATCTTAAATGTTTCCCTCTCCAAGAATTCCTCTCACAGATAAAATAAAGCTGCTTTAATTAAAATACGTGCCACCAAGGAGTACAATGACATCAAGCGGACAATCTCAGGAAGATAAAAGCAGGAGTGGTGGTGCCGTTTCTCCCAACTTGTCAGATGCTGATGCTTTGTACGAGACACACAGAGCTTTCCATCATTTCCAGTGTAAACCCATCAGTGGCATTAATAGACATTTAGAGTAACAGACATAATACAAAGAGTGCAAAAGTCCATTCATGGTGGTGGATGGATTAAACAAACCCAGGACTTTGACCCAGGAGACCAGTGTCCAGGTCCTATGTGAATAATAAACTGTATAGAAATAATGGACGTAGTCATGGTGATGTCACCCATTGGTTCGTGGACTGCCCGTTTGAAGCATAGACTTTGGCGTTACAGCTGCCATCTTGCTTTACTTCTGTCGCCATATTTGTTTTTAAACCAGGAGAAACCAAATTTGGATCTCTCTTGTATGTTACTTCCTGGGGAAAAAATGAACAGCCGACTCCTTGGAGTGTCTTTTTGTGCAACCAAATGCTGAAACAGACTTTGTTAAATTAACTAAATCTTCAAACAACCTCTCATGAACTGAAGTTAACATGCCTAACTATGTCCATTAGTTAAGTGCGGAAGTAGTTGTTTTAAATCTTTATTTCACTTGGAGCACAAGTTGTATTACTGGGGAAATAACACCCTCTATAGGTACGTCCTAATATTTTCATGGGTTGTTTTATGCTACTAATATGACCACTACATTATTTCCAAAGGAGATCTGACTAACTTTTAAGTTAGTAGATTTTGTCTCTTTCCATTTGGCAGGAATTTAAAATAAACTCTTCCCCAGTATTTGTATTTGTTGTGTTTTGGTTTCAGAATGATGAAGACAGTTGGAGAGCAATTAGATACAAAGTAAGATTTAGACTCTATGGGTTGTTTCCCCAATATGATGTACAGATTTATCTCAAATAGCTTGAAAAAGGTTCAAAGAGCTGCCGTAAATTGGACAAAAATCTCCCCAGGATAGCCTCCAGGCACCCCGAGGACGGTCTCAGCCCAGAATGTCTATAATGTCTGGCTCTGCCTCAATTAAAAGCTCAGTAGTAAGTCAGGGTGATAAGCATGGTCATCTGAGACAAAGCTCGTACAAAAGGTATTGATTGATGCTGCTTGAGTGGATTTACTTTTGTATCCACAATGATTGCATATACCAGAGATGTTTTAACTTAATTGGAGTAAGGTGTAGAACTTCAAATAATTCAATAAACAATCTGGGGGAAAGCAGCCTGGAGTCTGGCTCACAATTTAAGATCATAGAAACTCTATTTCTGTCATCAGTGATCTGAGACTTAAGAATTCCTAACAGTGCCTTGAAGTAATGACAGCACTTGAAATGTTTTTTAAAGTTTCTGTGGATCACAAAGACACCTCCGTGACCAAGATTATCCAACTGTGTGAGCAGAATGCAGGAGAATTATTGAGTCCATTGCACCAGCAGGTTGCATATCTGAGTTGTGAGCAGTGAATCAAACAGCATTTTTAGAGGCCTGAAAAGAAATACTTGTGTTGTGGAATTATTCTTATTGTAAGCTATGCTAGTAATTACCATGGTTTCATATCTGATGTTAGGGGCACTGCATTATACCATCACAAATGCAGGATTTTGTTTCTCCAATGTTGCAACAGAAGCTTTGCAAATCAAATGGAGCCCCAGTGCACAGCAGAATACAAACTGGATGCTGCATGCATATAAGTTATTATGAGCTTAAGCTAGACAGGAAGCTCAACATGTTTCCATTTCCTTTTGCAATCAGTATAGTTTATGTAAAATGTTTTACAAGCTCTGAATAACAATGAAAGGTCCGGATCCCTTGCAGCCAGTAATGACAAAATAATTGCTGATACTGCTGAAATAGTTTGTGCCAAATTTGCAAATGCATGCACAGGCACAGAGGCTGGCACATCGTAGCATTGATTGCTGGGGCGTAATGTTTGATTGTATGATTGCTGGCGAATTGAAGCTCTCTCATCTTCAGCCTCCTGTCACGCAGGCTGTCTGCTGGTGAGACAGAATGAATATAGAGTGGCGATAGGGGAAGCCATGTGGATGAGGCCGGGAGGATGTTTACCCACCTCCTGTTGCTCATCTGTTGCTCTAGAACGCTGAGGGGGCAAGTGTCACCACTGTATCTAATACTGTGCCAACACTGGGGAGGAGGGGCTAAGTTACAGTAAATTATAAGTTAAAAAAATTAAGCCTGTTGCTGGTTAAAGAGTATTTCCATTTGATTTTTAAAACTGATACCCAATCCCAATTTTAGACGGGAAAAATAATATATATAGTTTCCATGTGTGTTGGTTCATGCAAAGGTTTCCAGAAGGCTGCTTTTAAAAAAGAAATAACTTTATCAAGGACTATTCAAGATTATTATACATTTTACAAAATACATACATGACAATTCGATTGGTTCAGTATCAGTCAATTGCTGAAAACTTAAATCAAAAATCATTTCTATCACCCAATTTCCATTTTCTGCATTATGTTTTGCACAAACTTTTTGGTGCCTAAACATGACAAAGTTATTTTTGATTGAATTCATAACCATGTGCAGAGGGTTGTTTTCCTTTCCCCCCAAAGCTTCTTTTCCACCACGGGAGGACAGAAAAACATGTTTGAGCAGTTCAGAGATACTGACATTCAATGCATCTGTGGTTTACAATGCCAATATTCATTCTGGAGGCTGAGCTGAGGCCTACACAAGATATAAATTCACCTCCTGCGATGACTGATTTTTTTTTTTTTTTCAAGCCAAACAGTGCAGCTACAGTATTCTACCTGATTTATTGTATATCTTGGATGTACAGCAGGGACATACCCGCCCAGTCTCTGTTCCATTTTTGCAGACAATGTAGGGATTCAGCTGCTGCTGCTGGATGAGAAATGTGTACACTGAAACCACAGTGGAATGCATTATTCTCTGAAAATATAACCCAGGAGTCTCAGGAGATTCCTTCATACAGTTATATATTCCAACAAGATGCAGAAAAACATAACCACAGACCGGCTTCTATATTTGACGCTTTTATTGGATAGATATCTGATGTGAGCTATAATTCAATAGTGTGCATTAAATAAATAAAACATCAGAAGCACATTTGAGTAGTTTTTCATTTGAATTAATTTCTTTTATTTCCTGGTCTTGAAACATGCTTTGGTGAAAGGGACGTGGTACACGGATTCATATGAATATAGAGGTTGTATCAAATCACAGAGTCCTTTGAATACTACTGTGCTCTTCTCCTTCAGCAGGAGAGAAAGAAAGGCCTCTTTGATTCAGGTAGGTGCCCTTGGCTCAGATGTGTGCAAACACAGCTCATCACTTCAGAGAGCCAGGGGCCAGGGCGAAGGTGACCAGACGACATCTGTTGTCCCGTTTCATTTCTCCCGACTGCCATTACCTTTGCCTCGGTAACTCGAAGGCAACACAGAAGGCACAAAGTCAAAGCTTGTGTCCCCCCCTGTCAATTTGTGCTGAAGGGATAACAGCAGTGAATGTAAAGAGATCAGTGGTGGAATTTAACCAAGTGCATTTACTCAAGTAAAATTAGCCCTTCCTGCTTGCATAAATGCATCAAAACTAATAATGCAATAATATTCTTGGAATATATATAACAGTCTGAGTGGGTCCAATCTGCATAATGAGTACTTTTACTTTTTGAACCTTTAAGTAACTTTTTGATGCCGATACTTTTGTTCTTTTACTGACATTTTGAATGCAGGGCTTCCACTTGTAGTGGAGTAATTCTGTGGTGTGGTATAAGTACTTTTACTTGAGTAAGGGATCTGAATGCTTATTCTACCACTGTAAGAGATTGCAGAAAAACCTTGAAGAATACCAACACAAAAGCAGAGATAAAAGATATTTTAAAATTTGATCAGTCAGTGTGTTTCAGCTCACAGACAATGATGCCAGTGTAGACGAGGTCAAAGAACATCAAATAAAATGAGAAAATACACAAGAAATAAACAGGACGCAGGTTATTTTTGTGTTTCTGATGTGTTTTAGTGCAAGTTATTTTCTCAGAAATCCAAAGACTCTGGGCCAAAGGTGACAAAGCAACAGCTGATGTCCTATTTCATGCCTCAGTATCCTCATTTCTTTCAACCTGGAAACTTGACTGTGTGGGAGATAACGTGTTCATAGGGCGTCTCGTCTCCCATCTGAAAGAATGAGTCACTCGTCCTCTTTGACTCCTCACGCGGACTTGGGTTTTGCCACAAACTGTAAAATCTATTATTTCCTTTTGTGTTTGTGAAGTTAACACACATTGTTTTAGCAAGTGCTTCTGTTAATTAGGCAACAGGAATATAAATGATGTGTTCTGCAGAACATGTTACAGCTATACTTCACGCAGTGTCTCTGTCCTGCACAGCAGCAGTCTATAAAAATGGTCTCAATCAATTACAGTGTCACTCCTGGCCTTGAGGAACATTAAGTGTTCTTAACAGCAATCTGTCAAAAACCATTTGCTAATTTTTACAGAGGAGCAGACAGGGTGAGAGAGGAGGGAAGAAAAGAAAAATGTCTGCAAGGGGAGATGTGAAAAAGACAGACGGGGGCTGAGAGCTTTAAAATGGGTTTTTCTGTCATATAATGTCCAGCATGGGAGTAAGACACAGCACCAATGTCCTCTGTTGCCTCTCTGTAATGATGAACTGTGACAGAACCACCAACGCGGTCATGTAATTACAGCACCATGCTGAGCAGAGGTGATAGACACAGTGTTAGCTCCCTGTGCAGCACTAGATTTTAGTTTATGTGCTGAGTTCACTGTGTACTTTTGAGTGTAATTTAAACCCCTTTGCTTTTCTCTCATCACGGCCACTCTGTGATAATTAAATCCTTCCATTCAGTTTTATGTTCAATTTTAATTTATCTAGTGCCCTATATGTTTTGTTGGCCAAAAGATGGCAATGATGGTCTTTTGGCTGGTTAGTCACTCAGTCAGCCACTTTTATCCTGACTGAATATCTCAATTATTAAATGGATAAGATAGACATGACATTCGGTACACACATGCATCATTGTGGCCCCAGATGATTAATCCTACGGACTTTGGTGAGATTTCCTTTCACTCAAACTTGTTTTTCATTTTTGGTTTCTAGTTCCAAGGTGTCAACAATGGGAGATGAACACAGGTTGAAAGTCCTCCGTTCTTTTCGGCCATCCACCTCCTGACAGGGGAGCCATTAGCTTATTTCATCAGCAGGTAAAATATGGTGGAATAGCTAAATATTCCAGTGGATAAGGAATACTAACAACACAGCCGATTTAATGTTGGTAACCCTCCTGCACACACTTTTAGCTCCCTTTGTCTTGGACTTTTAGCTCCGTGTGTCTTGGACTTTTAGCTCCCTTTGTTTTAACCCTCTTTGTCTTGGACTTTTAGCTTTTCTTGTTCTTTGTCTTGGAGTATTAGCTCCTTTTGTCTTGGATTATTAACTCTCTTTGTGTTAGACTTTTGGCTCTCATTGTCTCTGAACTGACTTGTCTGGCTGCTTAGTTACTTCCTGGTTGAACAAAAGCTGGGGAAGAGGGCGGAGCCAGATTTTAAGCCGCCCCAGCCGTGGCTCAGACCAACAGCTCTGACAGCATGGGGGGAATCAGGGTGTTTTGGTGTTAAGTTTTAGATGGTGTTTATGCTGTTCTCCCCCATGGGTCTTTATTGGTTTGATCAGTCAGGATATAAGCTCCCCTCATGGCTCACTGTGACTGTTTTGTTAGTCGAGCAAACATCTTGTTTTCTCACCCTTATTTTATATTTCATTTTATTTTCCAAACCTATTTTAAGGACCCTACAACTCTTTATTCTGTCGCTCTCTGTCACTGAACAAGAGAAATCCAGCTTTCTTTTGACTTTACTGGCCTTGACTGTTTGGTCCAAGCTACATGCTTACTAAGCATTTAGCTCAAGCACCATTATTCCCTAGTAGAGCCTCAAAGAACTGATACCTTGGCTGAAACCATTAATCATGTTTCTCTTGTGTATGTATCTCGATTTTATGCCTCTCAGTGAAACTCTTTTGAACACTCGGCTATAGAAGATAACTGCTTTATGGTGTAGGCTGACATGAAATGTATTATTAAGTAACCCACTGGGTATTCATTCTGTTTAACGGTGCAGCTACCATCTACTTCTGCTCTTATTCCAGTTCCCATTGCTCTACTGCAACCTACTTATCTGTATCTCATTATCTACATATATTAAGATTACATCAGAAAAATGATTTGCATATGATGCTTTTTGAGTTATTCAAACTGAAAATCTGAATTTAGGGCCCAAGAGTATACTATATATATTCACAAGATGCAATTCAAATTTATCCATCAAAGGCTCCATAAAACAATAATTTTTCTATCCATCATGCAAGAATCACTCATGATCCAGATAGTGTCAAGTACAAGAAGGTGTTGTACTTTATTTTGAAAAGTTGACATATAATGGTAATGAACAAGGCAGATAGAGAGATTCAGAATACTTTTGTTTTTGTGACATTACTGCCATATCTTTAAAGGTCACAGCAGAAATCATTAAATGGAGGACCCTTTTCTGTGTGGGAGACTGATGATTCATAAAAGAAAACCATTAAATCTTATCACATAATAAACAGCACTGATGAAGATACAAAGCAGGTGATGAGATGTCAGAAACCATATTGTTTTCGGTGTTTGTTGCAGGAATGATTCATTCTTTAAAAGTTCTTATTAAAGTAGATGATATAAGAAACTACAGACGTGAGAATATGGTGTGAAGAGAGAGGAGGGAGGGAAAGATGGAGATAAATATTTTTCTCTATCACTGATTTTCATATTGTAGCTTGTTGTTGAGGCATCATGAGAGGAGCTTTGAAAACAGGGGCAGAATCCAAAGTGACTTCCATTACTTTGCCTCCAGCAAGAAGTTGGGACAGAAACTAGGCACATAATTAAACCAGCCTCTCTTCACAAGCTTTAGACGTTATGTAGCAGCAAGCAGAAGTACCCACCACACACTGAAAAGCGCCTCTGTCTCCAAAAACACAAACATAACTGTGTGTGTCTGCTGACTCTACTTCTTTAAGCAGATAGACTCGTGGTGGAAGAGCTGCCAACTCATAGAGATGGTAACAAAAATAAATATTCAGTGCAGTACAGAACAAAGATAAAGCACATTCACAGAAAATATAGGTAAACAAGACCAAACATAAACAGGAAGTTCCCAATACTCATACAAGTAGGCCTCTATCTAACACAGCATCCAGAGAGTTAGGACATCTCATTCCTTTTGTTCTGCTCATGGAGAAGCACAATTCCAGAAAAACACTATTTAAAAGTTATTCACAAACAATATACAACGCCATGACTCAAAATGAGCAATGAGAAGAAAAAGTCTGTCAGTTACAGTTACTTCAAAACCAACAGTAGCATGAATAAAAGAAGAATTAACACAATTATTCTCCATCAACTAAGGAGACAGATACCTGACAGCTTCATATTAGTCTACTCTTTTCTATCTGAAAATGTTTTTTTTTTCCAACCTTTTAAATCGTTCTGTACAGAATCCCACAGTTTGACGTCAACCACTGCAGTACACTGCTGCTTTGAAGTAGTTTGTACATATTGAAGCATCAAATAAAATTTCCTTCTATGGTCTTCATCCTCTGGGGAACTCCTACGAAGCCCTTTGCAGTGACACTTGGAATTTAGTTCAGGTCCTTCACGTTTCTCTTGATATTCTTTGAGATGTTTCTAAGCCTTGATCAGAGAAAGTATTGTGTCAAGGCATTTATCTTGGCAAGGCTGCAAAAACAGTGAGTGCAGTGGTTTCTATAGAGCATGGCCACCCAGTCAAACAGAGGTGAAGACTTGGGAAGAGAGGTGACCAAGAATTTGATGGTCATCCTGGCAGAGCTCCAGACATCCTTTGGGTAAATAAAAAACATCCAGAAGGTCAACCATCCCTGTGATACTCTCCCCATTGAAAGACACATATAGGCACCTAAACAACTCTGACTGTGAAAAACAAGATTTTCTGGTCTGATGAAAACAAGCTTGAACCTTTTGACCCTTTCTCTGAGCGTCATGTGTGAAGAACAGTGTTGGGGAAAGTTACTTTAAAAATGTTTATTATCTGCTGCAATGTAAAGTGCACCTGTGATTCAAACTAGGCCAAAACCTAGTATTTGGCTAATAGCGTTTGGTGCTAATGCTAAGCATATTTTATCACTTTTGTTGTTTCTGTGTACTCGTCCGCTTGCTGCTCTAACTACATACAGTTAACTCTGTTAAAGTTAGCGGATGTTTGTCCGCTTTCTTTACACCTACGCTATTTTTTAAATCTCATCTGCTTACACGTTATTCAGGTCTGTTTGCTACTTAGCTTAAAAGCTAGCAATAGCTTCTCTCTCCTGCCAGGTGTGTCAAATATTTAGCTTCTCCTTGGCCTCCTTTACTGATAATGGTGCATATAATAACTATTGCCTATTTGTTGTGGCGAGGCTAACTCAACCTTATCTCACAAAATTACGTGAAATGCATGGAATTCAATCAAGAATTCAGTCAGCTTTCCAGTCATGGGAATGACTGGAAAGCTGAGACTGTTGTGAATTTAATGAATCTAGTTATATTCATGCATGATGATGTGACTATCCATAATAGCATTGCACCGGGTGAGACCTTTTTTTTTTTAAACTTGACCTCACTCTGTGAATGTCCTCCAGCCAGAGCCCAGACTTAAACCCAATCAAAAGTCTCAGGTGAGACTTGAAAGCAACTGTCCACCGACACTCCCGATCTAATCTTGACAGAGCTTGAGAGGATCTGCAGAGAATACTGGCAGAAAATCCCCAAAGCCTGGTGGGCATAGCATGTCGCTGCCGAAGGTGCATCAACTATTTAGTTGAGGGTCTGAATACTGTGCACAAATATTTCTAAAAGCTTGTTTTTGCTTTGTCATGATGGGGTAGTGAAACTTTCTGAAAGCGCTGTGTGAAAACATAGTGATCAAAAAACTGCATTTACAGATTAATGTAGAAAAATGGATAGAAACCTTAAAACTAACTTCAGAACTGCTGAGTCCATATCATACCCGCGCCACAGCATGAAACCATTCACATCTTATCTTCAGCATACAGCAGACATCACGATCCTGCTACTAGACAGGCACCAAAATAAACAACAACAACGCTCATTCTGGCACACATGCTGACACATGCAATTACCTCCAGACAACAGATGAGTCATGTTTCATTTTTAGATCAACTAATTATCACAAATTCACTTTTTTTTTGTAAAAACTGTGCTTTAAAAAAAGGGAAACCATGTTGATATCAAAAACAAACAGCAGCAGCTGCTTTGTAAAGATTTGTTACCAGGAAAAAAAACAACTATACATATACATACAGTGGAGGAAAATCTAACCCAGTACCTTCACTTATAATATATTTGAGTATTTATATTTTATGTTGTATGTATACTTCACATTTTAAAGGGGAACATTGTGCTTTTTATCTGCTACAGTTCCTTGACAGCAGCAGGGGATTTGCAGATAAATATGATGCTTTATATATATACTGTCCAACAGTATAAAAAGTAGATAAAATTGAATCCGCCTCAACTATGACTCAGAAAAATGCTACTTTTACAAAAATGCATCACTAACAGGAATCAATATAATACCATATTAGAGGGCATTTTTCAGCATTGAGTGTGTTGTGATCATTTGTTTTTTCCCCCAGTAATACTGCTGCACTTTTACTAAAAAAAAAATATTTTCACTCCAGGCTTTTCTTGTATTTTTCCAGCATGATATTACTGCTAATAGTTCAGTTCTTATTTTTGCATTACTCTGTAGAAGTTATGATGAAGTTTAGCTGAGGATTGTGATCTAAATTGCGATGATCATCTTCTGCAGTTTGTTACAGAACTTTACAAGAACTCACCCTTTAATAGATCTTTAACTTTCAGAAGAAATGGCACCTCATTTCTAAAATATATCCTGCACTGCCACCTGGTGGTTACACACAATATTGCACATTTCCTGTTGGTCTCAGTTTGAATCAATATTCACCTTTTTTGACATAAACACAGAGAACTAAAATAACCTTTGATGTATAACATCTACTGCAACCACGGCTTCTTTGAATATTTTTAATATAGACCTTCAGCATGAACTGACTTGAATTTTAATTACCTTCTGAGGTGGAAAACATTATTCATTATACATGACAGTATTCCCAGCCACTTCAGAATAACTCAATCAGTGGGAGAGCTTTCTCATTATTTCATACCTGAATTCAAAGATGCTTCTTGCATTTTTTATCAGGAGTCACTGAATGATTCACAGCATTAAGGAGACAAAGAGGATACAGAAATCAGAGACGTGTGTGGCTTTTAAGAAGGACCTCACAGTTTGAGGCAGTGAAACAAGTTTAAGAAGCAACTGCTCTCTGAACAACCATAAATTCTATTTAAAAAAAAGTCATTACACATGACTTTTTATAGAATTTATGAATATTCAGGGCCTACACTTTTTCAAAAGTCCTTTTAAGCCTTTTCAAGGTGCATTTCAAGCTTTTTCAGCACCGTACAGCTGCAGATTTCTGTATATACAGTTTTTTAATTCATCACATTAAATCAGATGTTATTCTGGTATGTTTCCTGACAGTTCATTCTAGAGTTTTGTTTCAAAACTTGTCGCCTGTTTGTAAAAACACTAAACATCCTATATAACCTGAATTTCAATCTAAATCAATCTGCTTAAACGCTTATCATACCTTGAAAACACCACTACAAAGTCTAAGTGTTCATTACCTGCACCAATAGGAACCCTGAAAATTAATAACTTCTGTTTCTGAAAAGTGATTTCAAGACCCGTTATTCACTTCTTTCAGAAAAACCTTTAGCGGACTCATATAATGCAGGTTTATAATGAAAATTCAAGTGATTAAAGTGATATTTGTTCTGCTAAGCACTAATTAAATCCAATAAATCCTGAGTTTGATCATGAAATGCTAAGTGCCCTGCGCTAACTGTGCCTTTTATATGGCAGGATTGTAATTAGAACATGTTTGCAGATAAGAAATAATATAATTCCAAAAAATGCTGCACTGATCAAACAGTCTTTTTATGAGATTCCACATTTTCATTCGGTATAATTAAATTTAGTTTAAATATAAATATATCCTTTTCTGCCAATATTTATCAGGAACAGTTACTTTGGAGAAATACGTGTTGTGGTAGTGGATAAGACATTTAAATTCTGTATTGGATATCAGGATATGTAAATCTCTGTCTATAGAGTTGACCTTTATTTGCGCACATCCTCCTATGTGTTTATACACACAATTGTCAGAGAAAAAACAAGACAATTTTGAAGTAAGTCTATTTCTTTATTTCATACTTCATGTCAAGATATCTTTTTTCATATGAAGTTATGACTCATAACAAAAGAACGTGTTTAAAGAACGAAGGAAATCGTGGCTCACAAAATAAAGGCATTCTCTCATAATATTCTTTACAAAGTCATCTTCAAACCAACAGAAACAACGTCTCGGTTGTAACAGCAGAGTATGATAAATCAAAGTTCCTCACTAAACCTTTGACTTGAACCTAACTGCGACAAAAGGAAAAACAGAACAGAATGATCTGTACATACAAATACAGTTTAGCTCCTGAGATTCTCCGTGGAACAGTCGTTGCTCTAAACCTGCACCACGGCAATGTGAGCACCAGTGAGGATACACTTCCTTTTTTATACCTTTAAATTAAGTGAAACTGATTGAATTGTCCTCTATTATCTCTGTTTTTGTTGGAAACTGTACTTGAAAAGCTGTATTAAAAACCCCTGATGCAAATATTGCAATGGTGGAAGATTTCGAGCATCATCTGACCCAAATATACAAAACTGGTGATGCGAACAAGTGCCAAAATGAAACTGCAACCAGAATAAAGTCTTAACTTCATCTTCCTGCACTTAATTGGTCCAATCACCTTTCAACTTTCTCTCTTATCTGATGACCAGAAATGAAAAATAGCAACCAGAGTTCCTTGATAAGCTGGTTATAAACGTAGATAGGATGCAGGGTTAGTGTATAATTATCTCTTGACATTTATGGGCATGACAACGACTCTTTCTCTCTAACTTTGGTGATGCAGAAACAGCTTGAGATACCTGAACACTTCACTTTAATATTGCTTTGACAAAAGTTATCATATGCTGTACAATATTCACTGACGGCACGACCGTTTGACACACGCATTCACACATATGAAAACCGGACAAGAAGTTGGCGAGCAAATATGTATGTATACAGGAGGAGCTGCAGAGACGACTCTTATGTGGTCTACTGTCAGATTTTTCCTACAGGACGAGAACGGATGCTTTATGGCTGGTACTATTACACTGTTTACATTTTCCACCACCACCTCCCTATCTTATATCTATACACAACGGAGTGAGAATATTGTTTTGAGGGGGAGGTGTCTTCATACCTCAGTGTTTTTTTTTTTTTATCTCCCCTGTCTTTTTCTCATATGTCTCCCTTTCATAACTTTCTCCCCGCGGCCAGAGATAAACTGAGATCAATCGTCAGTTTTTTTTCCATCCTTAGCGGATCCAAGATTTGGGTTTTTTTGGACGAAGACAAACACGTTTCCATCTGTTAAGGAGATCTGCTCGTCCAATAGATGCATTCGAGACGAGTCCTTCTGTTCCTTGCCAAAGCCAAAGTCCCAGTTGACATATCACTCAAACAGTCATCCATAATCTGTCCTTTTTTATCTGCCAAAGAGAATGGTGAAAAATCTGTTATCCTAACTTAACCCACAAATAGTTCCCTCTTTCTGCTGATTCAATTCTTCCCCCAGTGAGGAAGAGGATAGGTGACGTTGCTGGTGTCCTTCACCTCCCTAGTGTCCGTTGGCCTCGGGGGCCGAGGCGGGGGTGGAAGGGGTGGAGGAGCGAGAAGTGACCGAGGCCTTCTCTCCTCCAGGACTGGAGGCTGAGGGAACGCTGTCGGGGGCTTTGACCCCGACCAGGCCGGCGGGAGACATCCCGGCTGCTGCTGCTGCCGCCGCTGTGGCCACGGCGGCCGCCCGGCTCGCAGTGATGGCAGACACTGATTTGGGTTGAGCCTGAAGTCCCGGGCTGCAGATGAGGTGATGTCTCTCCCAATCTTTGTGCTGGCAGAAGGAGCCGCAGTAGCGAGCTGCGTTGCAGCCGCTGCACGTCTCGCTGGCTTTGCGGCCACAATTCCAGCAACACTGAGGAAAAAAAGGAAAAAGGCAACTTTGAGTTTCCACTTTGAGGAATGTGAGGACAGAAAAGAAGAGTCTCACATGCCTCTTCCAAAATAAAAGCAGAACTGACATTATCAGCTTTTACAGGGATCCTACTCCTTTTCCAAAATTCCAATTTTTTTAAGCATTCCAAGGCACATTTTTAGGCTTTTCCAGCACCTTCCAGCCGTGATAAATGACATATCTAGATCAGTGTTTGTGTCAGGGCAACTAAACCAAATATTTCAAAACTGACAAAGCCTTTATTATTAAGTGTATATTGTAAATATAAATGCAATTGTGAAAAATAAAATTTACAGAATTCCTTCACATCATGTACACTGCCATATAATTATTTAATGCTTACTAATTCCCACAATACAGATCAAAAGAAGTCTTAGCCGGGTATAAAAGATGATTGAACACAACACAAGGATTGTGTCTCTCAGATGTACTAATCTGATCAGTTAAATATAAAAAAATAACTTGATTATAGCAGCTTTAAGTCCCTTGTAACGTGAGTGTAAAAAAAATAATCTTGTGCTTCATTGCATGATGAAAAATTCCCATGATCTCGATCTCTTCTCACCTCACTGGAATCCTCCTGCTCATTGATGACCAGGATGGCGTCCTCCTGTGCTTTCTTCTTCGCATCAGCCAGAGTCTTTTCCATCTTAGCCCTCTCCGAAGCGATCATTTCAAACGCCTTCTGCTCAGCCTCTGCTACTGCCTTCTGGACCTCATCCATGGCCTGACGCTTCACCTCGTTCACCGCCTCCTCTATTTATCAGGGAAGACAAGTGTTTTCAAAAATCTCCACAATCACATCAGTTACACAGTGCAGAGATTCATGTGTGTGTTCCAAACATTCACATCATTAATTATCCTCTGTAGTCTTGATTATTGCTTGAATAAAATGCATTATGGTTGCAAAAATATCTTTTATCTTTTCTCCAATTACACAACAATTACTCAAAATTCAAATTCGAGGGTGCTCTTACCAGCTTTCCTCCAGATCTCATCTGTAACGTATGCTGATCCTGGCCGAGGAGCAAAGTCGCGCTGGGAGTCTGCGGGAAAGCAGAGACAGAAGGGATTAGCACCTGCTAAGGCTTATAAAGATATTAAGATGATTAATTGTTGAAATCGTGGCTGACTTTGTGACTGACAGCTCAATCAAGGTAACAGGTGATTACAAAGGGAGGCCACAGAGGAACGGCAGTGATATCATCTTTGTCAAGTGGTCTTTTTATTTTGTCCTCGATGCAAACAAGTCGGCATATCTAGGCCACACAACCAACGTAATTGTTGTTTATCAGAGTCTTGGACTGATCTGAGATCTGACAGCTTTAGAAAGGAATGTGTTTGGCTTGGAGGGAATTGCGGACCAACAAGCTGTGTCAACATTCTGTCTGTTCCCTCAAATCTCTCTCTCTCCCTGCATCTCAATTCATTTCTGCGTCGCTGCTGGGCTCTGCCTCTCCAACACGGCCACCTGGCTCATCTCCTCGCTCCCCATCTCTTATATCCTCCGTCTCAGCGTTGAATTCTCTCTCTCTCTTCCTTCATTTACATCCTCTCTTTTCAGCCGAGCCTGAATACACCCTCCCTGCCGCCATTTCCACCCCCACTACAGTCTTCCTCAGCCCGAGCCCAGGCAGGCAGGCAGGCAGGCGTCCCGGCTGGGGGCCCAGATGGTGCTCAGGCGAGTCAGCCAGCTCTGGGTCTCTGAGCCTGCAGGACGGCAGGACGGCCCTTCTGTGGCCGATATGGCCGAGGCCAGTCCTGGCACCTGTCTGTGACTATGGACCAGCAGGGGGAAGGCAAGGCTGGCACTCAGAAAGAACCGTGCCAGTACACAGCAGACTGCTGGACTAACTGTGGAGGGACTCACGAACCCTGTGCCTTAGCTGCAGTTCTGTTGATGGCCACTAGACGGCATAAAGGGAATAGAAGAGAGGCTGTCCTGGTTGGTGTCTCAGGATGTTCAAATCCGAATACACTTGAAATTTAGGTTCAGGTTTTAATTCCTCAAAATTCCACATATCTCTTTTTCTGGGATATAAGACTGAAGCTCATCTAAGATGCTTATTTATATCCAACATTCAGTTCCATGAAAATTAGCATCTGAATCAGTGTCTCCAAATCCAAATTCAGGGAGCGTACATACAAAATTATAGTCACTTGCATGGCAAGTTCTCAAAACTTCAAATAAATGCAAATCAAACTATCTGCATGGTATATCATTATACCAGGCAGAAACATTCACAGATTTATTGGTTCCTGTGACTCACTAACATAACTGGCTTGGAGGCAGCGGTGCGTACCCGTCTCTGCAGAGTGTGGGCTGTGTGTCTTTGAGAAGGGAGCGGAGCCCGAGCCTCCTTTGCGTGGGTCCTCCTGCTCGCTCGAACGCCGTCTCCAGTAGTTGAGCTCCTCGCGATCCGACTCCTGGCATCGTCTGAGCACGCTCACTGACCGCCGCGTCTTTTCCACCATGTCCACGATGCAGTTCAGCACCTACAGGGTGAAGATGGACACACAGAATTTCACTGACCTGTGAGATACCTATTTCAAAATCCTATCACTGTTGCTCCTGCCACATTTTCCTCTGTGTGGCCTCATTTTTCACTGCAATGGATCAATAGTTGAAAATCTAACTCTGTTTCACTGTTACTGGCTGAAATAAATAGTGTGATTTTGCGGATTTCTTTGGAAATGATGTGCCTCCTTCTACTATAAAATGTCCAGATATGCTATAGATGTGTTATTGCTTTCATGCTGTGAACTCTTCAGACCACAGTTTAACAAATTACATTTCACATTCTTTCTATATCACAACCCATTAGCAGTAGTGGTGCCTGTCTGCAGACTTACATGGTCCAGATGCCTCCATTCATCAGCCCACTCTCTGTCTGTCAGTCTGTGGTCCACCGGCTCCTCGCGGTAGCCCCCGTTAGTGCCTGATTAAAACACACACAAGACAGACCACAGACCAATGTGATTAACATTCTTTTTAATGTAAGGGAAGCCACAAGTGACAGCAAGTGAGTGAAAGGTGTGTGTATGTCTGAATCCGTGGCAAATCTTCGCTCTTTTTAAGACGGCAACAATTTCAAACATAACTTTCCTTCCTTCACCATAAAATATCTTGTATTTGTCATACATTGGGGATGAAATATTTTCCCCACATAGCAGAAGAGGCATGACTCAAAGGCAGCACCTTCCAGAATTAAGAGTGACAGCAATGAGGGGAAACGGGGAGCAAAAGATAGGAAACAAAAGATGTGAGATGGGCCGGGGGATTGTGAGCGAGAAAGGGTGAAAGAGAAAAGGAGAAGCCTGTGATGCAAAACAGACTTCCAGCACCCAGAGCCTGCACACATCTGGAAGTCAGCTGTCAACCACACAAACACACACACACACACACACTCCCCAAACGTCTCCCTTAGCACCTCCCCTCCTGGAGCTCACAGCATTCCAGTAGGGAGACACTCAGGCTGAGTGGAGTGGCTCCACTTCTAAACACAACCAGCCGGTCTGACACTCACTGTGGACCCTAACTACCATGAACACACACACACGCATGCATGAAGGCACACACACTAATTCCCTGAACTATCTGATTCCAATTCAGTTGTTGCACAATACTATGACTTAAGCAATATCTAATTGTACATTTAACAGCAATAATACTTTGCACACACAAGCTTTTACTCATGAGGAGCTCCAAAAACATCCTGATACATGTCCACAGACGGAGACGCACAGTGACTACAAAGACATAGCAAACCACAATCTCTTCAAATTGAGTAACAAACAGCCGACAAGAGGCCACATGCACACTCGGCCTGCTGAAAAGAATAATGATCCCCTCACACACACACACACACACACTCTAGCCTTCCCCTCAACCTCTTCTCTACTCCTGGTTCTCATCAGTGTTCATCAGTTCAAAGCCACGAGTGTGTGGACTGATGTGTTTATGTGTGTGTGCGTTTGTGCGCCTGTGAGTTAAGTGGCGGCAGGCGGGCGGGAGGCTGTCAGACAAGGGACTAAGGCCTCGTAAACACAGCACCTCTACCATGAACATATCAAGGTGTGTTTCTGTACGTATGTGTGTGTGTGTGTGTCTGTGAGCTACTGCTGTTTCCACTGCATGCTGACAAGCCCCAAATGGAGGGTAGATACACACCAGAGTAGATCCAACCCTCCCTGCCTGGACAGTATGGCTCTGTTTATACACACATGTGGACTCCAGAGATATATACGGGGACGGCTACACAAGCTCAAAGACCACCCGTTGTGGGTCAGAGAATATTTGTATGCGTGTCTGTCTTCATGCGAATGTGTCCATTTCTAAATTAATCAGCCCAAGAACCAGATAAGAAGATTTTGGGGTATTATTGTAGGAATATACGAGCACAAAATGTGAAGGAAAAATGATGCCGTTTGTTTCAGTGAACTGAACTTTTCCACTACCATCAGCCGTCAGTGACATCCAACTACTCTTCAGGAATAAATAAAATGTCAGTAGTCATTGACTTTGAACCCAAATGACTTTAAGAAACCTGGCCAGAAGAATAACTTAATCAGTGTCACGTACCAGGCAGTCGGGGCCTGTCTTTGAGCTCGCGGATCTCCAGCATGCGCTGGCTGTGCTCGCGGTGGAGGATGTGTGGTGCTGCGATGTCATCCAGGGCGTAGTGCTGCAGGGGCGGAGGGGTCGGGTGAAGCTGGGCGCTGAGGGGCAGCGGGTGGGCGGGGCTGTGTCTGGGAGCGGGGCTGATGGTGCAGATTCGTTTGGCGGTGGGCTCCATGGCTGGGGGAGGTCGTTCGTGGAAGCCGTTCTCTTTAGCTCTGAGGAAGAGAGGGCGGTTGTAAAAAGAGCGGAGGGAGGAAAGCTGTATATACAGAAGGGCGCTAATTTATAGTTTTATCTCACCTGCTGGGGCTGTGTCTCTTCGTGACGGCCTCCGGAGGCTCCATCAGCAGCTCGGAGGAGTCTGGGGAGGAGGCCATGGTGGTGCTTAGCAGGAGATGCTCATGCTGGGACAAGTACTGGGCTGGGGTCTGCTTGGCTGCCCGTGCACAGTGGAGCAGCTCTCTCTGCAGCAGGGGAAGGTTTGCCTGGCAAGAAAGAAAGAAATTAGTGAGTTTTTATTCTAATTTTCTGAGAAGTCTAAAGACCGGAAAAGGGAAAATTAAGAAATCTTGTTATTTTTAATTTAACTGAGCATTGTTGTACCCAGTTAAGAACTTTAAAGGCACCCAAACCAAAGATTCCCAGACTCTCAAAGCCTTTATCATCTCATCTAAACTGTTAAATAAATAAATAATGTATGTATTCATTATTCATTTAAACCCAGTGCGATCAGTGTGTATTGACACTTTGTTTATTTTACCAGCCTACTTTCATTGTTTGTTTGGATCATGATTAATGCTCGCAAATTCCCAGAGTAACGGATCAACTGACTTATCTCGTTATTAGCTAGCTTGGCTCGTCTGTTGTGAGAAGCCGGGAGACAAACAAAAACTACAATAGGATTATTTCATTTCAAACATTAAAAAGATTTTTGCTTTGCGATTGTGTCGATGAAACACTGTGTTTATTGAAGCATTTTTTTAAGGAGTATATTCGAATTTAAGGATATACCTAAACTTCAAAACATAATGGTTGGAGCTTATTCAGTCACTTCCTGCCTCACACTCTCATTCAGAGGCAGACAAATAAGAAATAAAGCACCAGGTAGCTTGTCATTAAAATAAAGTGGAGGGGAGATGTGAAGCAAACAGACCAGAACTGTCTTAGACGGACCACCAGCACACTGTAACAGAGCTTGGAGACACAGGGTGCATGTGCCTCCTGGGGACGACGTCGTAGTGGGAGTGAGGGGGGCACTGACTCCTTGAGGTCTGGCTGTAAGGCTCAATTTGGGTCTGGGTGTTGTTCTGCGGCTGCCTCGACTCATATAAAAAAAAAAGAAGGCTGAGTTTTCGAAGCTGCTGCTGAAGTTGGTTACATAGCACAAGATGCTGGTCACAGCACAGACATGCGCGATGATACGGAGGCTTATAAACGTAAAACATTTCATAACAAATCATAAGCAGACTCCCCTTCTCCCTCATTCCTCAACTTCTCTTTTTTATATATATTTATCTGTGACTGTCTCCGTCCTATCTTTCCATCTCGCTTTTGTTCCCTGCATTTCCCTAATTAGGAACAGACTCTGGTGTGTTTGCAATTACGCCGCTTCCTCACTCCCTCATTCTCCCTCTTCTTGAGCAACCGACTAAATAACCATGCCGTTCTCATTTTGTGACTCTGACCTCCTTCTATTATGTGGCGCTTTCAGCCATTATCTTGCAGATTCTGTAAACCTAGGCCCCTTTCTCTCTTAATCTTTTCTCCTCCGTCTCAACTGGCTGCAGCACCTCTCCCATTGGTGTACCTTCTTTTTAAAGATGCTGATACGTCTGCTTACGGTCGACTCTTTGTGACACCCCCGTGCTCTATTTTGCCAGTCTCCCATGCTCCTCTGCCTCCCTTCTTTCCCTGGGGCCCCTGCTAGCGGACACATGTGCTGTGTGTCAGTTGAGCAGAGGGATCTCTGGGGTTCAGTGGGGCGGATGCTAGATTGGCGGCGCCTTGGCAGCTGAATGCTCTTTTAACGGGACAGCGGCTCCATATGGCACACTGAAGCCCATAAAAAGGGAAGGGAACACTTTATAGGCATGTTTCACACTTCCGAGTTCCCACTTTTCCCTCTCTCCTCCTCACCCACCTCTCTCCCTTTTCCACTTCCTCACCCCCTGACTTTGTCCCATCTGTCTATTTCTCCCCCACTCTTTTTCTCTCTCTCTCTTTTTTTAAGACAGACTACTCTCAAGGAGTTGGAATTAAGTTGTGGGGACCCCACCCCCTCGCAATAAATTAGTAGAAGGAGGGGAACAGAGGTTTCTTGTCTCAGCGCTCTCAGGCAGACAGATGGAGGGGCTCCAAAGGTGAGTAAGAGGTAGTGTGGAAAAAGAGCAGATTTCACCGCTTGAAGTTACAGCAGTCCAACTGACTGAAGATTTATGGGCTGCTTTACCGAGGGGAGCTCCTAAAAAGTATACTCTCCTGGTTACAAAAGGGCTCGAGAGGCTGTTTAACACACGCACTCATCTGTTGCTTGTCAAGTCAACACGCAAATCTTGATAGCGACTTTGAACTGCAGAGAAGCCGTTTATTCAATTAGAAGACCTACACAGACAGATGCCTATTTATAGACGGCTGCATTGTATCCTAGAAACACATTAATAAAGTTTAATGAGTCTATAACTTTTCCATCATGACTCACAAGCTCTGATGTGACTGCCTGTAGATTATTCAGAAAGAGGGTTATGTTGATGTCAAGGATCTTCTCTTCATCACTTATTATTCTGTGATTAATAATGCGGCATTGGTTGACAACCTCCGCAGAAAGACGTGAGGGGGATTTTTCAGCAGCGGTAGATGATTTTGACAGGCCGCAGGCTGACCGTAGGGTGTAGGGTTTAAAACTTAAACTGAGAGGGGGCAGGAACATACTGCTACAAAGAAAAAGGGAAGTAGTCCAACGGAATAATGCAAAGCAAATATGGGAAGAGAGAGGTGAGGCTGAAGATGTGTTTACCTTGAGGAAAGGAATAACAAAGGGCCGTAAGGGGAAGTTGGTGGCCTCTTGAAGCCGTGAATGGAACTCCTCAATGGTGACTGTTGAGTTCTAGGAGACAGGGAGAGTGAAGTTCAATAAACAAGTAATGAATTCATGAAGGAAATACAAAAGGCTGGATACATTTGCTATAAAAATTATTTTTAAAGGTATAACAAAAACTAGTGCAATTTCAAATTGCAAGGTGCTATATTTGGCCCAAAAAATTTTTAAGTAAGTTTTGGTACAGAATGTCACAATTAAAAAAAATAAAAATTCTAAATTTATTTCCAAATTCTGCAAACCTACAAAGCTCATCCAAAACAATCAGGAATCTGAGATTTGCTTTCCTTTTCTTTGAGCTCAGAAGAAGGGGCGGAGTTTAAATGTTTATCTTACAAACAGTAAGCAACAGTGCCTGCATAGTGTGCCTTTAACATGATAACAAAGAACCTACCACGAGGGCCAGAACCAGGCTACGGACACTGTCTCCGATCTCAGGAGAGATGTCGTTGCCAAACTGCTGCAGCGTGGTCAGGAAACGTTTCAGCTTGCTCAGCTGGCGAGCCCCACAGGTGGCCGGCAGCTGCTGGTTGGCCAGCGATGAGGAAGAGGAAGAGGATGGTCCGTTGCTGTAACGCTGCGGTGGAGACGGCACTGCATTCAGGGTTGGTGGGGAATGATGATTCCCATTGGTCACTGGGGAGGAAAGGTGAGATAAGGACAGGAGACATGAAAATGAGCCCTGATTAGAGTTGGCATATGCTTTCATCCCACTTATGAGAGTAGGGATACCATCTGCCAAAAACACAAGCTGCAAATTAACGCTTGTGAGTAAAAATGCAAACTACGAGGTGGAAATGACTACGGAAGTAATGTCACAGGCTGGCTGGTGATAGAGTAAAGAGAATACTGCACAAGAAAGAATTCAAGAATGGTCCTTACATGCTGTGGTGGAGAAGGAAGCCGGCCGAGGGCCGCTGGGGTTGACAGAAGGCAGGGGTGGCATAGTGGAGCTGGAGCTGCTGCTGGGGGCTGATCTGGAATGAGTCTTAGCATCCACAGGAGAACCGGGCATGGCAGGGCTCTTCTTCTCTCTACTGTCTGCACAGAGAGAACGAGGGGAGAGAGGTCAGCTGTGGGTCAAAACCTGGAACGCTTTTAAAAATGTTATTGTCACATTGTATAATTTTTTTACGTGTCATGAACACATGCAAACGTTATTCAGATTAGGTTTTTAAAAGATTCTATTCAAAATCACAAAAGGAAATTTAAGAATTTAACTCCACATTATGTATAAACAAGCGAATAAAAAGACCACTTTTACGTTCCTAGAAGCTAAATGGTTTAAATCAATGCAAAGGCTTCTATAGCCACAAAAGAAAACAAAAGTGCCCACCCCCAACCCACTTCACATCATGCTACACATACTGCCAGGGCATCAACCACCCTGCCCCCCCATCAAAGAGCCAGATGTCTTAAGTTTAGCCCCTCGCTCGCAACTATTCAGATCAATAACAGAAGAAATGCTGAAGAAGCCTATTGTGTGGGAGAAGAATACCCCCTCATTTAGTTCCCCAACAAATGGGGGGTAAAGAAAAAGACAGGGAGAGAAAGGGATGGGGTTATTTCACGCTTTACTAACAAGATCGGCAGAGCTTTTGAATGTTAAACGCAACTTCTCAATATGCTATTGCCGCTGAATGAGACCACCAGATAAGGGGTATGGAGAAAGTGAAATGGGGGGCGGCGGTGGGGAGATGTGGGATCAGAAGCCGTCTTTGTCTCCGGGAGATCCATGAAGGCCGGGTCCCGTCTCCATTTAGAGTGGATCAGACTTTTCTAACTGCTTCAAGAATGGACGATTAATAGACAAGCATGGTCTCACAGGTCATGGGTCAGCAGAGAGCAGCTTTTTAAATGTGGTTTCATGGTTTTAGGGCTTTGGCTTCAATGGCACCCTTTATATCTTTTTCACAGCTATGAACTCTGCATGGCCTTGAGCCACAGGGTCCCAGTTTATAAAGGCTTAAGTTGGAAGGTTTAAGCCGTCAGAAGGTAACTCATGAGAACTCCAAAGGAGGAATTACACCCACTGTATGAATAAACAAGCATTTTAGATTTTGAGTGCAAAAATATACAGAAAAAAAGAAAAAGTGGGTGAATATGCAGGCAGCATAAAAGAAACTTTGACAACAAATCTCTCAGCCCGGCTTGTCTTTCCTAGAATCTAACTGCACACTTTCTCAATCTGCCCTATGCAACTCATCTGTCATGTCTGCAACTCATTATACAGCTTTGACTGTTCTTCCTTCTGTTTTGCAGTCTTCCTCACCCTCTCATTTTTTCTCAGCCCTGTGGCCTGCCTGCCATCGCTCCACCTGTTCACCAACATAGGGGGCAGGAAGAAGGGATCTATGCAGATATTTGGACTGTCATACCCACCACACACGCGGTCTGCCAGTGCACCGCAGGAAGCAGCCTGCAGCACGCACACACACCGGTTCCAAAGCTCTGCACACACTCCATCCGTATGGCCAGGAAATTAGACTGACATCTCAATAACAGAATCAACGGGGCATATGGCCTTAGTGTCAAGACTGTTACCATGTAAACAACTTCATATATACACACAAGAGCATGTAGCTTGTGCTGTAAAGGAGCATGGAGATGTATTCGCAAGTTCCTCATCAACAGCTCTCCACTGGCAGTGAATAGTAGTTTTATGTCCAAATCAAGCAGCAAACTCCAGGACTAAAACGTGTGCCCAATTTCAAAGTTTTTTCAAATAGCCAGCAGGTGGCAACTCCACTGGTTGAAAAAGAAGTCAGATTGTATGGAAGTCAATAAGAAAATGGCCCTAGTTAATTGATTTATTACCTTGTTAACCAAGCTAGCTAGCTAGCATTAGCTAATAACTTCTCCTCTCAAGCTCCTCCTCCAGTCAAAATACGGTCGCTTCTGATTCCAATCCAACAAACCAACAATGCCAAACTCAGTGACTCCATCCACTTCTTTTATTATGTCAATATATAGTCCAAATTAAACATCCTTTTAAAGCTTCTTATACGCATATTGTATTTGAATGACAGCTCCACATTTTGCAATAGCATACAAACATGCACAACAGATGCAAACATATGGTACACATGTCTTATTGTGTCTCCCATGTCAGCATGGAACCGAGAAATTATGCCACAGCTGTGTTCGTGCAATCTTAAGATGGGTCGTGGTCTGTCGTTATCTGTGCCAGAGGTAATGGCCAAAACAGGAGACATCAGGTGTCTGTGCATGTAGTGCTGACAGCCCACAGAGAATTGCCTCTGCTTGTCAATTAGCTAGCGTACATAGCTGGATGACTTCATCTGGCTTGCATGCACCTGAGTCCTTCGTATATAGTCATAGGACTGTCAGGGGAGGCAGCTGTTACAGCAGCCACAAAACACACACACACACACACACAAAGTGTACAAAGTGGTCTGATGTTAACTCAGGTGAATGTTGGCTCAGAGGAGGATGTGGGGTGTTTGTCTGGTCTAAATGCCACCTGTCATCTTTGCTCTAATGGAACAAAGGCAAGGTACACAAAGCTCCTCACTACACATCAACAGGATTACATGTATGCCTTGATGCATAGACAACACTTTGAAGCAAATGGGATAACACAGTGAGAAGACCAATGCATACTGATGATACCAACAAATAGAAAAATAATCATAACTTATGCTCATCGCTCAATGCTGCGGTTCTTCCTATTCTCCCTTCTCTTCTCAAACTGATTCTATACATATAAAGTTGTATAATCCTTTCGATTACTCAGGCTTACTTATTTGCTTTCTACAACAGTTGCTGTATTCCAGGGATTGGGAAAGTAGCATGCACCTGTGGTGATGGCGGTCGTTGCTAGCCAGGTGTTCATTGTTTGTTCAGCTTCAGGTGACGCTCGTTTGCATTAAAACATTCAATCGGCTTTAATTGCCTCTGCCTCTGCAGGTGATGATTTCAGAGCGAGGCTCAGACAGAGAGAGAGCGATCAGAGAAAGAGAGATAAACTGAAGAGGGCTATTCTGACTGAGCCACTACTGTGACTGAAGGCAATCTATTAAATAATGAAATTGGAAACGACAAGTCAAATAAAGTGCAAAGAACACTCATTTGCCCTCTTACATGAAGTGGGGATGGATAACCAACTTTGAGTCAGTGCAAATAAATTGCACTTGATGTGATGTATAAATAAATGTGTTCAGTGTTAGGGTTTATTAAGCTCATGGTTTAACTATGAGGTTTAAACTCTCTGGCGGCTGTGAGTCACGAAGCATGTGTGTGCAAGGGGGTGTGTGGTGATGTGGGATTGTGTGTGTGTGTGTGCCCGTGCTGTACTGCTATCTCTGTGCTGTCATTGTAGATGAGGTGAGAGAGGATGTAACACAGGCCTGACTAATTTATCAGAGAGCAAAAAGACAATTCACAGCATGTGCAATGCTACAACTATGTAGGCCCAGAAGATATGTTAGCTAACTGAATCAAACCTTAAAACAGCTGTTTGACAGGAATGAATGTTTTCTTAGCAGGAGGTAGACATGAACATGAAGTTAGGGCATGTTAAGCCTAGCTTAGCACAATCACTGGAACAACAGGGAAACCAAGCTAGCTGGGTTACCTAGCTTCATTACAACAACTCTAAAGCTCCTGTGTTAATGTATTATAAAAGAATACCAAATGTGTGTTTGTGAGTTAGCTTTCCAGCCACAAAAGTACAAATTCAGCCACTTAGAAGAAACTCTGAAAAAAAAGCATGCATGCTTTGGTGGCTAGCTTGACAACTAACAAGCCAAAACATGTAAATAGGAGGAAGTTATGCTTATTTTTCCTCATTTTGAGGATTGTTAGCTCTCTCTTCTGATTCTACTATTCGTATCAAGCTAGGGTACACATACTATTTCACTTGAACTTTCTAGCTCTCTATGAAACAGCTAGCATCCAAAAATGACTGGTACATTGATGCCAATATACCTTATTTTTAAATATTTGTGTTGGCTATTCCTCACCCACACAAAAACAAAGCCAAGAGCAAACAAAAACGTGGTGAAATTTACAGGGGGTAGAAAAAAACAAAGGAGTGAAGAAGACAGAGACAAACTGGAGAACTGTCTTGAAGCTCAGGGCAAAAAAAGGACAAGCTAACCGTTCCCTTAGCACCCATGCAACTGATGGGCAATTCTTTCTCCTCCTCCACCTCCTCCTCCTCCTTCTGTACCATATGGATCTAATCGGCCAAGAGCTGGCCAGCTGGGACCTCCAACAGTCACCTGTGAGGGAGGAGGAGGGGGGTGCAGAAGGGACTGCTGGAGCCTTCTAAGCCAAAGCAGCCCCTCCTCCACACACACACACACACACTGCTGCCTTCCCTCCAAGGAGTGGAGGAGGACGTGGAGGGGAGGGGTGGGGAGGCACGAGGCGGCTGAATGCAAGCGAGTGGACTTAAATGCCGGGGAGACAAAGGCTGCACCTGGTCCCCGTCCGTCCACGCACACCACCACAATAGAGCACACATCTGTTCCTCTATCCTGCTCTCCCTCCTGACCTCCACCCACACACACACACACACAAACACACACACACAACACTGCAAAGACAAGGGTGCATGCACCAACACTCGCACAACCACATCCACTTATAAAAAGGAGAATTCAGGAGTGCATGGTGTCTCTCAGTGTCAGGCTGTCGTTATAACCTCATAGTCAAGCGACAACTTCAAGGACTTAAATATTTAAGAGGCTTTTTGGTGTGTGCAGAGTGTCAAATGTCTGAAAATCAGGAGACACGTGTCTCCTCTGCTTATTTCAATCAACTTAATTTATACTATTGCTCTCTTGGGACTGACACCTCCTCAACTGTTGCCACGTTTCCTCACTTCCACATAAGCACGTAGCAGATGCTTTTTACAATATGCAATATAATGACAAGCTCAGTGTTATGATTTAAAAATACTTGCATTATTTTCAAATTAAATTCTGTATCAAATCCCAAGTGAAGAAAAAAGTTTCATGAATATTATCACATTAACACTTTTATTGACCATGCAGAAAGTTATAAACAAGCACTTAATAAGAAATTAGTCTGCAAATAAGAGGCGCCAGAGGTGGAAAAGGAGGGATGCAAGTAGGGAGGATGGGAGGGAGGGAATAACAAGGATAGAAATACTGTTTTCATTTGGTTTCATCAGAAAGACAAGCCTGGTTGTCAGACTCAGAGCCAGGCTGTTTTTCTTGGCTCTCATTACTACCTTCCAGCCCCGTAGACTACATATTTGGACAAAACCCAATGTCAACACTCCAATGCGCCTCACTCTGCGAGGGAGGGGAGGGATGGGGAAGTGGCATGGTTGACAGTAAGGGGAGAAAGATGTATACATAGAAGGAGGGATACCTTTGGAGGAAGAGATATAGGGGGATGAGAGAAATGTACCTGCAGGTGAAGGAAGGGACACTGCGACTTTCAAGGCGTATACGTGAGGCACAGATGTGAAGAAGAAGCCCTCGCATGACTTTGTCACTCCATGAGATAATTACAATAACATTGCTGAAATCCAGAATGCCACATGGTGAAAAAATCGGACCTGGGGATGGAAATGTACTTAGAGAGAAAACGAAAGAGAGGACGGCAAGGCAGACAGACGTCTTCCATAAAAACTAAGAATGAGCAGTAAAAAAGGCACAGCGATGTGACTCTGGAAGCAGAGGAGGGAGAGGAGGTTTGGCAGAGGCTGGAGAGTGAGAACGGACAGTGTCCACGTGTACATGAGGTCAGACCGCAGGGAGAATATACTGGATTGGATTTTAAGTTAGGAGACTTTTCACTCCAAAACACTACAGCCAAAGATAAATCATGTTGCAATTTTAGAGTATGGAAGTTCTGCAGGGCCGTATCGAGAGCAACTGCATTGAAGAATATCTGGATCTTTAATGCCATAAAATGCATGCACTATATTTTAATATTCACTTTCAACAGTTTGCATTTAATCCACTACTGCATCAACCTTTTCCCACCTAACAAGTTTAATGTGGAAGTGAGATGTATGCATTTCTTTCTGCTTCTCCCTCCGTCATATGCTGGCTCCATAAACTGGCCATCCAGGCTTTGAGAAACCCTGGATTAAAGGAATAAACTAATAATAATCCACAGCAGCACCTACCAATTCTCTCTTTATTATTTCTAGATCCTATCTGTATCCCAGACAAGCAGACAAGAAAGCCCATGTGTAGAGCAAACGTAGACGTAGCTGCATTTGGCCTGTCACAGGCTCAAAGGATGTGTTATTCAGAGTGGCACAAACTTTAAAAGCAGACACACGCCTGCGTCACACAGCTGAGCCACGAGGGATAGAGCTGCAAGTGGATGTGTGTCATCATATGTGTGTGTGTGTGTTGGCCCCATTTACCAGGTGTTGGGTTTGTCATCAGCTTAGTGGAGAGAGGACAGTTATCCCTGAAGTAACACACACACACACACCTGTGAAATGGCCTGCCTGAGGCACGCGTACACACACCCACACAAATAACGACTGAGACAAAACAGACAATTCAAATCTGTCAATCATGACCTCGAAGCTCAAAAGCTGTGACTCACAGACTCACACACAAATATGTAGACTTTCTCACACCAGCTCTATTTCTCTGAGGGCCAATAGATTATCTGCCTATCTGGTTACAACCCTTCTCACCTCTCCGTAACTAATTGGTTTGCCCGCCCATCATTCATCAGATTCTGGTGAGTCTTTAAACCCAAGACTGCAAAGTGAAAAACAATCAGCTTTATGGAGGCATGTCGGCAGTAAAATAAAGTTGTGTTTTCCTTATTTTTCTTATTTTTCCCCCATGTTTTCTCTTAGGTTGAAACAAAATCATACAGTGTCTGAACAGACTTATAGAGCCCCCCTCCTGACACACAGCGAAGATGTATATCATCATGTGTGTCTGGAGGATTAAGACTGGGTGGCTCCTATACATCATAAACCCAGACAATCAACTTAACCTGCAGCCAGGCAAAACACTGTTTTTCCTCCGCTCTGTGCTTCAGTACGTACGCAGACACATGCTCCGAACTAGTAAGTTACGGTAGTCCATAAAACAAAATACGAGCTCGAGACATGAGAAAACAAAGCAAGCATTAAGACTGGCCTGTTTCAGACCAGGTGTCAGAGGCCTCAACAGCCAAATAGCCTGGGCTCGCGTCCAACCAGATGTTGCTATCACCACGGGCATGCTGGAGACATTTACACGGTCTTTCTTGACCCAGATGAGAGCATTCGCGCAATAACTCTGTGGGGTTTGTGTTAAAGTTCATCTCCAGACCTTTGGTTTTACATTTTAGACACAGTGAAGATACAACACTACTTAATATTTTCTGTCGTGTCACTTGGGTATATCAACGTGTGCCGAGTTGGCATTTCTCTGACCAGGCTTTCATGTCGTGAAGCACACTTACAGTGAGTCATATCACTGAGCACATAAGCAAAGACCATGAAAAACTACAAACAATTGCACTTACAGTATTGTACAACAACAAAGACTTTATCCGTCCCCCAAGCGTGCAGATGACTAATCTGTCGCCCTCAGGTTTCGCAGCGAATCAAAGCTGAGCAGTAGGTATGGTCCATAGAGTCCATAAACTGAGCTGCGTGTAAGCTTAGCCCAGCTGTATGAAAGACCAGAGCTCAACAACCACTGAGAGAGACAGATAAGTAAAACAAAGAGGCCAGCTGTGCTCCAAACAATGAGGAGAATGAGGCAGAGATAGCGGTGGAGGACAAGTGTATGTTTGTTATGTGCAGGCAGAGATTGTTATTATTGTGTATGCATATTGTATGGGTTTGAGCACGCAGAAAACCCATGAACTATGTTTTTGTATATGTATTTTGAAAACACACAGTTCTTCTAGATAGTGAAGTAGGATCGTATTGCCTTTTCAACATAAAATGAGCTCCTGCAAAGTGTCAACGTGCATGCATTTAAGTTTTTAGTCCCAACTGAGCGAATGGTAACAGCTGTCTTTCTTTTGTTTGTGTAAATACACCCATTATGTCCACACTTTCTTGGAAGGAAGAAGAGAAAGAGAAGAAAATAATGACTATGACAGACAAATCATGGAGTGAGGCTGCACCACCCATTTCTTGTCCACCCACACACCTAACAACACAAGCAAATACAATTTTTTTTTGCACCTCCTCTTGAGTATCAACTCTTCGCTTAGTTCTGCTTTGGAAAATAACACTGTCTTTCCAGGAAAGTTGCACAAGTTTAAATGCATCCTGTTGCACCGTTTTTTTCACAGAGGCTCACAAAAAGGCAGCATTCCTTCTGCTTCATCGGTTAAATATTGGAATGTTTTGCTTCAGTGCAATCCTTGCATAATACCTGTGATATTACCATTCAAATGATTCAAATAGTGGTCATTGTTACATCCTGACTAGCAACTTAATCGACACCATAAATCTGACTTTATTCTTGTTTTTACACAGATAATTAATTTCAATTCAGAACTTCAGACCCTGAATGGATTTGTTTGAAGAATTCAGTTGGGGTCACCGTGGAGCCTTTTAAACATGTGCTGATACTCTTCCCTCTCAGACCACACCAGCCCAGTAAATAGAGT
>CAFUXE010000560.1:310110-389052 GCA_903364295.1 Serranus cabrilla | reverse complement strand
TAATTAATTTCAATTCAGAACTTCAGGACCTGAATGGATTTGTTTGAAGAATTCAGTTGGGGTCACCGTGGAGCCTTTTAAACATGTGCTGATACTCTTCCCTCTCAGACCACACCAGCCCAGTAAATAGAGTTCTTGTCTTGGGTCACTGAGTGGGTCTCTCAGGCCAACAAAGGGTCACTAGACCCCTGCAAGAGACCTCTGACTCATGCACTTAGCACAAGGAGAGGGGCTCCGCAACAATGCCAATGGGGTTCCAATAGGAGATTTGGAGGGAAGCGCAGGTGGTTAAATGCTCATTGACACAGATACACGTCTGCACACACACACACAGCCATTTATACTGTCAGGAATCATCCCCTGTGATGAAACAATCATTCATTGCGCTACTTGTAGTGACTGAGCTGTTACTGTTGAGTAAATGACCCAACCTTTTCATGTCCACACACACACATAAGTGAGTGCACACATGCAAACACACAACCTCTCATTGAACCCCTGGGGCCAGATATCACAGTCCTCGCCACTGGAACTAATAGAGCACTTCCTGCATCAAACTCTTGAAACAGCTGCTCTATTCTGTGTGTATGTGCAAGTGTGAGTGTTGGGAAAAAGGGGGTATTCTGTGTATGAATTCTTTAGATGATAGCATGGTGGGCAAGGGTCATGGTGGTCTGTTCCTTCATTTATTGCTACACTTTCAGTAGATAAACTCACAGCTGGGAGGGAGGTCAAAAAGAAGGGCTACAGAAAGACAAGCAACCTTGTACTTGCAGACACAATGTCTACACAACACCTGGTACACACATGCACACACACTCCTTAGACTCAACTAAACATGTATTGAAAACTTCATAGCCATATTAATATATGACAAAAATATTAAGTGCTTATCAGGAATGAAAAGGGGCAAAATAACATTTCTGAATCAAATAAAAGTCACATCCTTGATCTTTGCACAAACACACAGATGCAGAACAGTGCCTGCTGTCAGGAGTGTGACAGTGTCCAGCAGACCAGACAGAGGTCTCTGCTTTGAGACTGTGCAGCCGACAGTTAGTCTCTCCTATCTCCCTGATGGACTGGTCTGGCCTGGCGTAACACTAGCCAGGTCTCTCTGCCTTTTCTCTGTCTGCTGCTCCCTGACACACCTCCTCTCTCCAGGCACGAAAACACAAACACATATTCTGCTGTGTAAAAAGATGTTACCCACATCATAAAACTAGAGTCACTTATACCCAATATCAATAGTGCAACAATGTGACATTTGCACTCTGCTGGGATCCGCATTCCCACTGATGTCGGTGTTGTGTAACATGTAGGCACAGCATGAAAGACAGACACAGCAGTTCCCCTCCTCTGCCCATATGTCTGGGATATTGTACAACAGATGTACAAGTCTTCTTTACCTATTTTCTTCTGCTCTGCTTGCCATGTGGAAAAACTGATTACTATCTGAGTAAATGACAGCTGAGCGAGATAAGCCCTTTTCACACACGGAGCCAATCGCACTGCTGTGTTTATTCATCTGGCTGAGGTAGCAGTTTTTAGTGTTTACAGTTAAGTATTACTGATGAAAAATAAGAAAAAGTGGATTCAGTTTTTCATCTAGTTGCCCCAAGTGGAGGCAAACGCAGGGATCGGGGGCAAGATTAAAAATGAAGAAGCAACAGAAGGCTCCATGTTCTGGCTGCTAGACCTGGGAATAGAGCTGATTTTGTCCTAAAGATGTGTGGAAAAATGGCTAAAATCTTAAATGTCAGATTGCCACAGCATCCTTTCTTTAAAAACAATGTGCTACTGCTACAGATGCTACCATACGATGCCACACACTAAAAGTTGCCAGAGACTGTGGAGCGAGAAAACACATGCAGTTTACAAGAGGAATTATTCCTCAAAAAAACTAAACAACATATCGAGAAAATGACCATATAAAAACAATAGCAAGAGTCACCAAAGAGATGAATATTTTGTCCATAAGGCAGCTGAAGTTTTTACGCTTTGTTAAAGGAAGCAGGCAGGCAAATTCATCCCTCCTACCTCAGAAGATAAGGATGAAGAGATAAAAGAGGAAAGGATGAGGCACCATCTGTACAGCAGTACAGAGCAGCTCTGGGAATTAGGATGGAACAGACGCACACACACACACACTATGCACATAAATGCACCGTTTGCAAAAGCAGACACACTCAACTCACAAATGGAGATAAATGAACATTACTCACTGAAAACACACAGAGAAAAACACAGAAACAAATTCCAGGTTATAATCCCCACTCTGCTCTCCTACCTCCACTCTAGTAGAGTCCACTCTTCAGTCCTTTGGAGAAAGTCAACTGCAGTGGCAGGGTTTGTGCTTTCTTATCCTTTCCTTTTTGTCTCTTTCTGTGACTCCACGCCTTCATATGTCAGGCATGTGTTTGCATTCCCACATATGTGAGCTCCAGTGTGGCGAAGGCCAGAGCCAGAGACACAGATGGCACCCAGATGGAGACAGATAACCGAGTAGACCAGCGCAACGCTGCACTACACACACACTCTTCTACTTTCTTTCCTTCTGTGCTGCTCGTCTTTCTCTCATGTGGCGTGCGCTCTCTCTCTCTCTTACTATCTCCTAATCTCAACCTGCCTCTGCTGTTGTATTTACTTCCTTTAACTCTCTCTCTCTCTTTCTTTCGCTCAGTGAAATTGCGTCCTCTCTCAAGCTCGCTCTCTCAAGCTCTGAAGCCTCCCACTCTCTCATTCTCTCTCTTTCAGCTCTAGCTCCTCCCCTGTTTTCCCACACACTGTCCTCTCCTCTGTTTTCATGGGCCGGGTGCTCCGGCGACGTCACAGCCTCCCCCCCACCCCCACCCCCCTCTGCACCCCCCACCTCCCCCCCATGGATCCTGGCCAATCATCCACTGCTGACTGGCTCTATTCAACCTGCATTCACCGGCAATGGCCCCTGCAATTAACATAACTAATTGCTTTGGCACCTAAAGGCTAAACAAGAGGCCGTGCCAAGAGAGACAAAAGTGTGTGTGCGTGCATCTGCATGTGTGTGTATGTGTGTGTGTGAGGGAGGGGGTCCTACTCCCAACCACCCTCCCATCAGCCCCTTCAAGAGAAGAGGGTATCTCCCTTTAAAATGTTTTTATACTAACTACCCCCTCCTCCCAGGCTCTTTCATTGATGCCCTCTTTTGTCTCAGCTCGTTAATGCGGCGCTCAGTGCTGCCTCGCCAGCCAACCCATTGGGGGACACTTGAGGAGCATGAATGAGTTTTTCTTCTCCCCTCTTCTACTCTCTTATCCTCCGCGCTCCATCTTCACTGAGTTAAACTTAAATCACTGTCTGATTTATGCCCGGCCTCGCGCACAAGTGTCGCTGCAGACACAATGCAGGTTAAGATAATGGAGCCTGGCTGAGATGGAGCGGCCCGCGAGCTTTATTCACTCCTGCCTATTATTCCCTGCAACCAGTTCACTCCAGGAAAACACAGAGGATAGTGGTCGCTTCATTCTAAGCCCGGGATAAATAAGGCATTAATCTGTCTTTAATGAGACAAGCGACAATTGACAGAACATGATCAACGTGTGAGAATTCACAGGCACTTGGATGTGTAAACAAACAAGCAAATGCTGTTGAATAAATACAAACAGTTCATTAGGAGAAGTGCTGCCCCTTCTTTTTGCCCTCATGCAAAATAGACACTGATCAACAGCACTGAATGACTAAATGTGTTATTTGTTCTGCTCTTGGGAACACAGGTAAAATCCACACTAAAGTGATATCTAATTGTTGCTAAGCAGTCACTAAAAAGGCTTATGGTGGGTTATGAGTTGTCAAAAACTAGATATGGCCTGAATAATCACCCATAGTAACCTCTATCTCCCTCCTCTCGCCTTGTAGTCCTGCTTTATTCAGGGTGCATCTGGTCAGCCAGCAGGCTCAGAGGCAGGGCCAGGTGGCTGAGAGAGAGGGGGGAGGGAGGGGGTGGGGAGATGGAGAAATGAGGAAGGCCTTGCATACTGTAACCCACATGCTATTGTAGCAAATAGTAGATGGTGAGCTGCAACTGACACCACTGATGACGGACAAAGGGTCCCAGCAGATTTAGATTTAAACGCACGTGTAATGGCAAGCAGGTGCTAGAGCACATATATTGGATGAAAACTAAGCCAAAACATTTGCAATAACACCTTAATATATATAGCAACTTACAGAAAGTATAAGGGGTTTGCAGCATTTCTAAACATTATTCAGTCAACATATCAATAACAAGTGCTGCAATCTAAATTCATCCCTGCAGCAGTCACATTTGTGTTAGTTTCAAAGTACCGTAACAAAAAGAACGGGCCGTATGATCACAACACAATCTGGCACTGCAGGGAAAATGGTAATCTTCCCATTTATTTGAGTGGGAGAAGTGCTTTCAGGTTGAAGTGATGTAGACCACAAGTGAACCTGACTACATGGATGATCGTTGGAGCAATTCTGGGGAATTGAGTGTGTGTTTCCAGCACAGAAATGGCACAGTCCCCCATCTTTTCTTTTCTAGCTGCTGTGAAATGAATGGAGCTGCCTTCAATTGGAAATGTTGAGATCATAAAAACACCCTGACAGTTAATAAGAACTGTAAAATATAAATGTTACTTGTGCTTTATTGGGGTGTTTAAGTCCACAACGTGATGTTCAGAAATGGGCCAAGGACAACATGAGGGTCAACTCAAAAACAGGGTATACTTTCATGAAAACAAGGTCTCCTGGCCAATGATTCCAAAACAAAGGGATACATTTGTGACCCCAGAGGACAGAAGGTGTATGGCAGTCAGGTTGACATTATGAGAGTTACAACACTGCAATAATCTCTGCATCGGCTGATTTACTGTGAATCTTCATTATCAGTGCACGAAAACCGACTCTTCTTTATTTATTGTCTTGTCTAAATGCTGAGCAGGTGTCTGCTTAGCCTTTAAATGCGTTAATCTGTGACTCCAACTGAACTTCCTGGATCATATTTCATTGTCTCCCAGCTACCTGAAGCAACACGCCTCGAGCAACAAAACCCCATGTACTGATTTGACGTGGTCTGAATCTCTGCTTACCTTTGAAGGAAATGTGAAAAGCTGGTTGTCATTGTGACGGGGGGATTAAAAAGCAGAAGTAGTCATTTTAGAGGCTACAGGAAATACAATATAGGATTTACAGGTAGCACACAAGGAGCCACTCTTCTTTCCCTGTGTGTGCTCCTCAGAAACGTACTCATGACCACTTTTACATATTCAAAGGTCCTTTGCAGCACTTTGAAGGATACTGGCCTCAAGTCTGAGCACTCCTCCTTTCAAGAGGGTCCCAAACAAGGAGAGTAAACAATGCCGTGCTATACCTATTATCTTTGTAATGGAAAGTCAGCTTGCTGTATGTACTGTATGCATATGGCTTCCTTTTACTGTAGCTGCTCAAGCCTCACGCAGCTGTCTGCCATTGTGTGTATGCGAGAGATAAAGAGAGAGAGAGAGAGAGCGACAGAGCAAGAGAGTATGCAGCATCTGTTTCTGTTCACACGCTCCCTCGCCAAACTTCCACTTTTAGAAAAAGTAAACAGCATTTTTTAGAGACGAGAGAAAAAAAATGAGAGGAGAAGGAGGGCAAGAGGGAATAGAGGAGTTTGGGACTTGGTGATTGAGTCAACGAGATATAGGAATCACCAAAGTGAGAGCATGAGTTTTTCTGTGTGAGTGTTGTTCATGTTTAAAACCACAGAAGGATCATTTGCATTGCTTTTTTTCAATTGTTATGCAGTGTTCAAGTGCAAATCAGAGTGGTATCAGCCTCATGATATTTCATGCACCAAGAAAACTCATTTGTAATCAACCATAAACACCTTTCAATGCTCCTGAATCAATGGCTGCACATGTCTCTGGTTAAACAGTGTTTTCTAGGGTTCCCATCATGACAGCAGATGCCCATGCAGCCGGCCTATGGCTGCATGACTGGCACAGAGAAGTGGTGCATGTGCTGATAAATGTTGACTGCATCTGTAAAAGGGGATATAATGGCCATTTTACTAAAAGGCTAATTAACCCTGGGCAGCTGGGCTCTCACACCAACAACAGTGATACAGCAACACAACAAGGGGATCTAATTAGGTTTGCATGCTGCAACAGGTAAAGAAGATCAAATGCCAACCAGTTTTAAGGCTTTTTTCAAAATGAATCAGAATAGCCAGGAAAGCAACAAAGTGTCCAGTGTAATGTCAAGATGGAAATGGGAAAATGTGAGACATCCTCTGACGAAACAGAGTCTCTTGAATAACGATCCACGTCAGCCCCGCTAGGTGTTGAAGAAAACACAAAGTCCAACACACACTGTGCAACTGGAGTCACATTGATTTTCATAAGGCAATTCAACTCACACATGGTGAGAGCATTTTGTTCTCAGCACTCACTGAGGGGTTTGAAAGGGTCATCTGGCTGATGGGATTTCATTGGGAGAGTTGCTGCCAAATCAGTGTGAAACGATGACTGAGATTTTCATAAGTTAAAAAAAAACCTGTGATGCCTCTTTGTAATCTTTTCCCAGCCACATCCTCCTACAGTCAGACACTTTCCCACTTCACACTGTGTTAAGTCAGTCTTTGTGATGTGATGTGAATGTGGCCTTATCAGCTCAAGCTCGTCTATGGTCGCACAGTGTGGAAAGTGAAACAGAACAGCTAATTCTGGCACCGGCTCCCACCGACCTCGATTTCTCTGGCGGAGATCTCCAGAGGGTCCGATGAGCTCTGAGAACTAGCCCAAATAAAGACACACTTGCTTTGTATCACCTCATGATGACTTATGATTTATTTAAAACACACCACAAAGACAAATGGCAGACAGGAGATTGCCACGTCGGCTTGAAAAAAAAAAATATGGAGCCGTAAAAACAGAGAAACCACACCAAATGGGTTAAATCACTGGTTTGCTGGTTTCACAAGCAATCAGACTGCTGAATAGGCTCAAGGGCTGCCAGTAAGGGCCGAATGTAGTCGGCCAGTACTGGACACAGGATAAATACCACTTTGGACGCCTGCAAATGCTCAACAGTGACCAAAGAACATTGGTTTAGTGTGTCAGGGCCTCTTACCCAGATGTCACTTTGTATCTGATAAAAATGTCTCTTTTGGTTCATTATCAACATTGTTGCCATTTTTCCCACCAATCCTCATCATTGCTGCCCCCCCCCTTCTCTCTAACCATCTTACCAGCATGGCTCCCCTCCCTCTCCTTCCCCTCTTTCCCTCCATCTCATCACTGTTCAGACTCCTGATGTCGCTAATCTGATGCAGCCACAGATTTCCCTGTCTGATCTCACATGGACACATTTTCCATTACATCTTCTACAGCATATTTATCTAATAGGGGCACGTCATTTTCCAGGTCCGTGTCTGTCTGGGGGACCATTTACTGTAAAAAAACAACAAAAAAACAACACAGTTAGCGATCAACTAAGATGCTTCTCGGTAGTAATGAATGCTAAACTGGGGGCTTTTTTCTCTCAGGGTCTGATAAATGATAGGTCATATAAACAGATTTTACTGTATGTGTTGGTTCTGGACAGTGAAATTTAAAGACTAATATCTGAAGATGGGAAGAGGTTCCCAGAACATCTCCCACCCACTCTCACACGTTTGCTTCTACTTTAAAGTTCTCAATTACCAAAGAAAAAAACACTGAAGTGTATTCTACTTCTTCCACTTGAAGTCAAAGCGGCCCTGTGGAGTTTACTTGTAAACAAACAAAAGTTGTGTTTACATTCAGTGTTACTCACCAAAACGTGATCTGTGTATCCTTGAGTTCTAAAAAAAAGAAAAAAGAAATCCAGCAATTGTTTACATCCATGTTTACGAGCTTGTCTTCGCTGGCACATCGCAGCATATCTTGGCTTGCTGCTGCCACCTTGACCAGAGGAACAGTGTGACACCATTGGTACACCGTGTATAGTTTCAACCACATGTGCATGTGCGTCCTTGTGCGCATGCACGACATAAACAAAACGAGGACCCAATCATCAAAGAACAGCTCCTTCCAGAGGTCCAAAACTCCACAGGGAACAGTTAAATGCCAGTTGGCAAACCACGAAATGGTTCTGGTAAGCAGTGTGGCTGAAAGGATAAACCATCTCACAAACAAGCCCGGTGACTTGGGCTTAGTTTCCAGAGCAGAGTTTCTAATTCTGGGCCTCTGTCTGTTGTCACTTAGTGAGTGCTTCAAAATAGACAATCGTAGGTGGTTTGTTGAGATATCGGGTTCTGCGGTCAGATGCAAGGACAACTGATTAGCATTTGTGACACTAACTTAAATATTTTTCTGGTTCTGTAATTGGATGGACACAACTAGGGATGTCACAATACCAGAAAGGTAGTAGTTGATACCCAAACCAGTGAAATTCCATGATTCTCAATACCCAACACAATACCAAGGAATAAATGTCAGCACTCACTGACATTGAATTATTTGAATAAATTTGGATGTCTGGGCTCAGACAACAAACCAATTCTAAAATGAAGTTGCATCACATACATAAGGAGAATGGCATTCACAGTATCAAAATGATAGCCATCTTGCTTTCAGAATTTTGGCATCAACTTTGTTCCTAAATATTGGTTGTAGTGGCATCCCTAAGGACAACAGAAAATTTGCCTCTGAAAGGTTTTCCACTCTGCCAGGATAGAAGCATTTTGTATTGACATCCGTGTAGAGCTGCTTCAGAGGACAGTGAGGATGGAGTCCGTGTGAAGTGAATGAATGGAGGCTTTAGTAGTGCCACTGATGCCTCATGTCGCGTGTACAGTTTGGGTAAAACATTTGCTAAGCCAGCCTTTTAAATGTTTCCAAAACCATCACTGTTTAAATTGGCCAGCAGTACTTCTCTGCATTTTGCTGTTACCATTCCACCCTCACTGCCACCAGCTGTACTCATTACATTTGCACCCTCATGCAAATGCTAGCACAGCACGAGATAGATTCACAGCAGGCTCAAACATGACTCCATTGTGAAACCAAAATTACACCAGCAATGATTCACTTTTTAGGGGATTTCTGACGAGACATATTTAGTTGTTGGTCAACAAGGTGTACGTAGGCCTGCAAAATCAATTATCTGAATAAGTTTGGACTTGTCCTCAGTTCAAGACTTTATTGATTCCCTCAAGACTCATTTACAACTCATCTCAAATTAAACATTAAAATAAATGGGTGTCTGGTCAGGGGGGGTACCACGGCGCTCTGACACAAAACAACCACTGACTGGTACTTTACCCCCTCCTGACATCCCACTAGCCCAAACACGCCTCCCCCCTCCCCTCGCTCCCCACAGTCCGTTCGACCCACCCTTGCCCCCCCTCTGTCCGTCCATTCCACAACTATTGTGCCCCTCTTTTCAGGCATCCTCATATCACCCAAAACAAATGGGTCCCGTATTTTCCCTTCTCTCCTCCCCCTCCTCCTCCCCCTTCTTTCTCTTATTTTCTCTCTCTCTTTCTCTCCTTCTCTCGGTGCCGATGAAAGGCAGGCATTGAGCCGGCAGTGGCATTCCAAAACCTCAGGCCTCGGCTCCAGTGTGTCTGGCTATTCAACACTGCTGGGAGCCATTAGTTTAAGTAAGGTCTGACCCGCCTACTCACCCACGGAAAACCCTCAGATCTCCTATTACACTCCGCACACAGAGGGGAGACACACGGCTGCTCTTAGGGTGCAACGGGTGTGTGTGTGTGTCTGTAAACACGAGACGGGGACAGATAGAGACGGGTAAATATAAGAAGTGCGGGTAGGAGGGAGAGGGAGACGTGCATGTATGAGTGTGTTTATGGGTGAGAGGGAAAGTGAGTGAGAAAGTGTTTGTGTGTTGGTATGAGAGAGACAGAATGAGAGAGCGGCTGCATGTGTGCCTAAAATTTATGAGCAGTGGGTCTCATGCTCACTTGGCTGCATCTTCCTAAAGTTTCCACACAGGGAGGCCAAGTGCGTAGCCAGACGCCAAACCCTTCTCACCAATAACTCCCCTTAAACGATATTCAACAACCAACGCACTTTTCAAAGCCTCTCCAGCCGCTCTCTTGTTTAACTTATGTACCAGATACGCTGTCAGGGATATCCATCTATGGCACTCACAGTTAAAACCTTAAATGCAGCAATTTGGCTAATTGGAAAATGATACCGCGGATCAGAACTTGCCAGCCTCACCCAATCGTTGGCACATAAAAATGAATAGTGCTCATAAACAACTCCATGTTTGGAAGAAGTTGTGTGTTAAAAGAGCTTGTGCTCGCTAAGATGTGGACAAGCCCACACACAGACGTAGCACATACAGTGACTAACTACGCACTGGACATTCCTCTCAGTACAACAGGCTTTATTTTAGTGACAGTACTGTGTATTGTTCACAGCTGGCCAGTAAAAGATTTGTGACTTTGCCACCTTTTTTTTTTACAGGGAATTAATCATGGTCCAAAACTGAAAATTCAATTGCATCATTTATAGTTAGTCTTTGTAAAGGGTTTCACTCTTTGAAGACAAACAAACAACTTCTTGTTCCCATTGTAACTACACCGCATTCATTTTGGCCCTATGCTTAAATACTTTAAATTACATATAAAACATAATAACAAATATTGATATTATACAATGCATCATTATAACTAGAATAATAATTGGAGGGCACAGACCTCCACTAAGACGAAGGGTGCATTCACAAGCTCCTAGGAGGGTCCAGTTTCCCAAGTTGGGAAGTCGTAATGTGGAAACACAATGGACCCAAAAAATTATTGTTTCTTTTATTGTTCAGAGCGTTTTAACAACACGTTAATAGCTTTTTCCAGTATGTGCATGACCACAAAGAGCCAAGGAAATTAATTATGAAATCAAATATTTGTTCCGACTTAATATCACCACAAATATTTCCGACTTTTCTTCCACCAAATGTATGCAGCACGAAAACCATATCTTGCAATGTTAATTAGAGTGTTAAATAATATATGTATCCCCCTTGAATTCAGATCTGCTCATGACTGGCCACTTGAGGCTCGCTCCAAAAGCAAATCAATCCTCATTAACTGCCATATTGAAATTCCCAACTTTACAGCCTGGCAGAAGAAAACGTTTTGGCCTTTATCGCTAATTTCCTCCTTCAACACAACAGTGAAGGGGGTTAATTTTCTTTTAACCCACCTGTTAAATTTATATCATGGTTTGAAGTTTTATGTAAGTAAAGGTATAGCTGGTTTGAGTGACAGGTATGTGCCCTCAGAGGTGGCTTATTGCTGCATTCAGTGCGCCTCAGCTTACCACCGCTTCACCTCTTTGCTCCTTTTTAGGATTAGCTGCGAGTCAGGAGTCAGACACTTTAAGCTTCATTACGGCTTCTTTGGAAAACTTTGCTTGACGTCACGGAAGCTACGTCCTTATTTTATACAGTCTTTGTGCTACACCCTTCCATCAAGCTTCATGAAAATCTGCCCAGCAGTTTTTCCATAATCCTACTGACAGACAGACAAAACAGACTAACAAAACAAACTGAATCAAAAACACAACCTCCTTGGCAGAGTATGAAAAAACCTCAAAAGCTAAGTGGCGAACTTCTCAAACTTAGCAGCTCGCCTTGAACGTGTCTTGCACTTAAGGACAAAAAAGCTGCAAAAACATGAATATTACTTTCTATTTCAATTTTTTCAATCCAATAAATTGACTTACATGCTGTGTCAAGGTTCACAACTACTCCCACTCTTGTCAAAGCCATCACACTGAGCTGCTTCAATAAAAAGCACAACACCAGCCGGCTCAGAAAGGGAAAGCCATCTCTGGTGAAAAGCCGGTGATGACAACACCACCTCCAGTATGATATAATGTTACTTTATACTGTATATTTCTGCCTGATGTGTATGTGTGTGTGTGTGTGTGTGTGTGTGGAGCTTCCTGCTACCAGCAGTCGATTCTATATAAACCTTCCATCGCTCTCCCTCTCTCCCCGAGGCTGCAGGAGCAGCTGTGTTGTTCTCTTCCCTGGCGATGGCCACACCTGTGATCTGCAGGTGGTTCATCTGGCAGCGGAGCCGGGAACACCTGGCCAGGCAGAGATAGAGCCTCCAGGCTTTACTCTCTGTGTGTGTTTGTGTGTGCGTGTAATAGTTTTTGGGATTTCTGAAGGGCTCAATTAAAGCTGAGGGAAGATAACGGCTGGCTCTGCTCACACACACACCCACGCACACACATTTAGAGGCATGTGTTGGCATTTCCCAAGGTTAAGCCTCAGGGATGTTTGGGCTTGTCAGTGTTGCAATACAATCCTCAATCCGTGTGTGTGTGTGTGTGTGTGTAATGGAGAGGGGGTGTATTTACAGTTTTACTTGTTCTGGTTCCTTTTCATTTTAAGACAAAACAAATCAAACTAAACCTCCTCCTGCTTTCCCAGTTGTTCCTGCTTAAATTTTTAGAGCAAATCATAGAAATATGTCGAAGCAGAATAGCAGGAGACCGCGGCAGCACCTGCTTTGCTGTTGCTTCGCAGACCCACCACGGGTATGACATCTTGCTACAGTGCTCTGCAAGAACAAATGCGTAAAGACAACAAGCAGAGACACCAGCTGAGGACAAGACACATAAACAACAGCACCCAGAACACATTCCACCCTGGGAGCAAGAGCAGGCAGAGTGCAACACGAGTTTATGTGTGCAGCAAGAGGAGCAGGTCCTGTTCTCTGACAGCACCAGGCCCAGCAGGAGGGAAATCAGAGAAGGGACAGATGAGGTGAACTTGACAAAAGTCATAAAACTCACAACTGACACTTGTGAGCTCTGGATTGATATTGGCTTATAGGCTAAGATCCTCTGTCACATTCACTGCGGGTGTGTGTGTCTGATAAAGGGAGACTAGGCCAAGGCCACACATCATCGGCACTGTTATCTGTCAGGATGTGCAGCAGACGTTTTCTGGGTCAGACTTTGCTGGAAATGCTTGCTGCATATGTTTTACATAAACATTACACGTGTTTCAGCTGATAACTGATAAGATACGTATCCATTCCTTCAATATGAATGAAATTTGATGAAACTTTGTATAAAATTACAGGGATTATACAGATTTTGAGAGTCAAATTTTTTAAGCACTTTTTATGTACTTTCAAGGAACCTAAAGAAAAAGTTCTGCAGTCTCGAGGCTTTTTCATCACATCTATATCTACAGCAATCAATGCATTGTTCCATCTCAGATATTATGTAAATATGTGAGAAAAGACTATTAATTACACCAACATTGGTCTAAAGTCTTAAAATCTGGTTTGGAGATAATTTATGCTTACACTTATCGTCATACTAAAAAGCTAACTTTATATTTATATACACTTATATACCATATACATTTCTTCTGTATAATTTTCTATATTATATATCTGTTTTATACACCTTAAACTATAATGTGTATATCCTCTGCATATATACACAGTTCAAATGTGAAATATGTGAATTTTAAAATACTCTTACAAAAAACAACAACAAAACAAAAAACCCATGTGCAATATTAATAATAAACGCCAAATAGCAGCCACCTATTTTATGTATAAAAGGCTTTTATACTGTATGTTTATTATGTTTGTATATGTCTTGTTTTTATTCTTTATTCTGTTTATACCTTCAGCTGCTGTAAAGACTAAATTGCCCCACTGCAGGAGAAATATAGTCTATAGTTTAAAATGTTGCTATGGGAATACTGTTTTTCTACCATATAAAACACTAGACATAGTAGTTGGATACGTTGGATAATATGAAAAGAAAAGATCAGTTCTTAGCCAAACTGTTTGACATATACAAAACTTAAAATGTCAAACTGAAAGAGGAGAAAAGAATAGCGATTTAAAATGAAGTGTGATATTGGTTATATCTTGTCAGACCATGAACTGGACTCCTCTCACTGAGTCTTCAATAAGAGCTCACACACAGCTGGATGTCAGCTTTCCTCTGAGCGATGACAGGCCAGCTGCAGTTGGACTCTCTGCGTGGCGGCCAAGACAGACTAGCAGGGATGGAGAGAGGGATAAGGAGACGGGAAAAGGACTGGGGACAGAAAAGATGGGGAACAAAGAGGGATGGATGGAGGGAGGCCGAACGTCAGACAGGAACAGGAGGTGAGAACGGAGCGCTGCAGTAACCCTGGAAGGCGTGGAGAAAAGGGGGAACCAATGCTAACTCCTCTTTGTCTGAGCCAAGTGGGAAATGATGGAAGGGGGGTGAAAGGCATGAGGAGTGGGAACAGAGAGACAGGGGGCATTAAAAAAGCATAATGTGGTGATAAGTTCCTTTCACTTTCTTTCTTTCTTTTTTTTTGCCTGACCACTCCGATTCACTGTGAAGTGACTGGGCCCTTTTGTTCCCAGCCAATGTCCCTCCACTTAAGAGTAGAGAACCGAATAAATGCCTGCACACAATCCTGGGACCTGCATGCCGCCATCCTGATAAAGGATACATGATTTTTTTTTCTCCATGATGATTTAAATGAAACACAGAAGAACACACAAAAGGAGCTTTTATCCTTTTCGCTTGAATGTTTCAAAAGCCATATGACAAATATGCAAAACCACTCTCAAACCGTGCGAGACGCCTTTTTGGAATAGTCAAATGTGTCAAAGCGATGTTTACGCTACCAAGTGACACCTGAATACAGAGGCCATGGCGGTGGCGGGCAGTATAACAAAATGACAGTGTTAACAACGTTCAGGAGCCGAGCTGAGACCTGCAATCACGGGCGAAAAGCACAGAGCCGGGTTTATCTTTCAGAGGCGGAGAAGTGATGTTTTGTCAGGAGGTGCGCGGACACTCTAATAGCCCACGTCTCCTGTACGGCTGGTATTTCTGAGGATTGTTATTGGCGGGTGATCCTTGGCGCAAGATCACATCTGGATCCTATCCTCCCAGCCGCTCTGAGCAGTGCCGCACTGCAACAAGAAACAGCTGTGCAAAACTGGCTTCAATTAGCCTCACATTCTCCCTGACAGTTAATCCCTTTCTACTCCCCTTCTCTCACTGTTTTTTTTTTTCTTCTTTTAACTGTTCGGTCACTCCTCTCTTTCTCTTTTTTTTTTTGTAAGGCTTTGCTTCAGGTTGCCACACTGTCTGAAGTAATAGACAGGGGAACACAGTGTGCTGAATTGGAAACAGACAATGAGACGGAAAGCTCAGAGGTCTCACGAAACACAGAACATGACAAATCCTATCTGTTTAAAAAGACTGATGATGCTTTTTGCAGTGGTTTGGGATTCAACACAAGGGAACTTGATAATAGGATGCAGAGATGACATATTTCATCTTCCTGTCATTGGGTAGTAAATGTTTCATTACAATTAGGATACAGTTAGATTCTGGACTCAAATATTCACAGCATGCGATCGCAGTAGATATGTGACACATGCAATTAAAGTCAATTTAAAGAGTCATATTATTACTCAAACAGAAGATGCCAGATTCTTTGTTGTGGTTTTATATATGGAGCACAAAGTGACCCCATAAATCCAGTCGCTCCCACTGAAACCACACTTTGCAAACACTTAACTGTGGTCCAGCAGTGCAGCACACTGGATAAAATGTTGTCGCTCATGAGTCATTAATCAAACTCAGCTCAAACCAGTTCAACTGCACACCATCTTGACTCAGCTAAACTGCACCGGGGAATCCAGCTCAGATTGGTCCTGTGATAGGAAATGGGAGCCAGGTTTGAGGTAAGGGAGCCGATCTGATGGGCTTGATGAGCAAATCTGGAGGGTTCTGCAGTCATTGTAGCCCTGGGGCCCAAGTAAAACACTAACAGGTGGTAGTGCTGGTGGAAAAGACCCACGCAGAGACCAGAGGGAGTGAGAAGGATACTGGGCTAGCAGCCTGACACACACAAACACACACCCGAGCACACGCATATTACAGAAACACAGCCAACCGCATGCATGACACACAGAAACAAGCATTTGCAGCACACAGAGAGAAAGCCAAAAACGTGCAACTCAATGCATTTGCGTCCATTTACAACATTCACGAAACAACTCTTTACATGCATACACAAGCACACACACACATGCATACTAACAGCCCACAGAGACACGAAACTGTGCAGGGATGACTCAGAGAAGATCTGCAGGCACCTTCCTCTACCTCCAGCACAGGCAAATTCTCCCACATGGCAAAACACAAAGGGCCCACGTCTGGCAACGCTAACAGCCCACTCAAGCCAAAACCAATTAGGTCTCTAATGCAAACCTGCAGGGCCCCTTTGTCGTTTATTTCCCCTTTTAATGTCAGAGGATTGGAATCTGACTCCATAACCCACCCCAAAGAATAGAAGGAAAAAGGCAAAAGGGAAAATTATCGGGGGTTCCAAATTATCCACATGTTTTCAAGTAGAGCTAATTGAATCAGTGGTGAATGGAAATGATTGACTAGTGTGAGCAATGTTGAGCCGACATGCTCTTTAACACATTTTCTCCCAGTGTACACACAGCATCTCTGCTTCCCAGAGGGCTATTTAGCTTTCTGCAAAACATCAAATTACTCCAACTAAACAACGATTACGGTAAAACAGAAGAATACACATATTTGATCTTTTGTGGCTCGTACTTGGAACCAAATTTTCCAAAACAATAATCGCTTTCAAACCCAGAATCTATCTATGTTTATAGTTTTGTATTACAGTGCACACTCTGCTGCTCCCTGGTGGCAACTGTAACCCCATCATCATTATCATCATCACCACAACATCACCATCAGCATTACAGTCATGTCTCTTTGTCATGCGATTATTTGTTTGTCTGTGGGGAAAAGGGGGACCGATTGGAGCCCTGAGGGGAGCCGCAGTGACACATGGGGGCCGACAGTCATCCCCTCGGGCCCCGCTGACCCCACTTGCATTGCAGGACTGTACTATTGACCCCTGATGTAAAGCAGGCAGAAACCGCAGGCAAAAAAGAGGAAAAACCTCCTCCTGGCATCAAGCAGCAGCTCCAGCCTGGTTTCACACCGCCTGGTGTTTTTGTCTTAAAAAGCTGTAAAGTCCAGATGGTGGAAAGAGAGAAAAAAAACTTTGCCTGGTGGATTAAGGGCTCCAAATCCTCCACTGAATAGACACATAGACCGAAAGCTGCTATTCAATCAAATGGGAGCATAATAGCTGTCTTGTGGGGGCTATATAAGGGATAATGCATCCAATAGTGTGTGTTATGCATAGTTTATTCTCACTCTTTAATGGATCTTAATGAGCGTAAGATCTCAGCAGACAAAGGGATGACTGAGTTTTTGTTTGGTCATTATAATGATTTGATATGATCTGAAGTAACACATTCAAAGGTCCTCTCTGAAGACTTAGCCTGCTCTGGGAGAAGAATCTGAAAATAATAGAGTTTTTTTCTCTCCATATTATTTAGTCAAGCTCATTATGAGGCAAAGCCCTTTATCTGGGATACAGCTCCTTAATTATGTAAAACATAAAAATGAGAGCGTGCACATATGGGCAATTTGTTTGACTCAGCATGGTTTATTACAGTGCAGGTGCAAATATGCATACCTGTGGATAAATGATGTCAGAGTAAACCACTAAACTGTGATGCTTCTTCATTTTAAACAAGCATAATTTAAAGTCTACTTACAATTTAAAGCACTCGGCATTCCGACCATGCTCCTCGTGTATTTGAGTTTTCCTCTTCTTGGCAGAATGATGGCGATCAAAGTCCTTCAGTTTTTTCTTCGGCAGGTTCTATACTGAATTAAAAACACTCATGAAACTGAATCAAACAGAGTAAAATGAAACCTGCAGGAGACGATCGATTCGCTTCGCCACCAGGCATCAGGTATCTATTCTGTAGCGCTACAGAGAATATTTGAGTGGGCGGTACTAATTGTCAGCATTTAAGCAGAAAGCCAATAACGCTCCGTTACAGCAGGGAAACGTTGTCTCTGTAATGATTAACTCCGAGCGGCAACAATAGGACACCAGAGCTCAGCTCACATAATCCTCACAGCAGACACACTTCCATTGCCTTGAGCAAAGTCGTTTATGACCTCGACTTGTTGGTGTATTGATTTTGTTTTTCATAGCCTAAATCTATAGCCTGGAATGCCTGCACAAATTGTCATTGAAACAAGCAAAGACAGGAAGAGCCGGATGACAGTAAAAATGATGGATTGCACTTGATAATATGTGGCCTGAAGGGATCAAATGTTGCACAATATGCATAAAGTTCAAAAAGTTGAATATTCTGTGTGTCATCTGTTGTCATTAAGCTATAACCTAAAAACATACTGGATGCCATCCAGAATCTTCTTTACAAGCAGAATATTTGGTTGCTGGCTGAGAAGATTGTGAGCTATACCACCCCCAACACACACATCCACCATCATCTTTCCACCCCCCCTACAGCCACCCACATATGCCACACGCTCCTGTCCTCCCCCTCCTTCCCTCCCCTCCAGCCCCCCCATCCTCCACTCCTGCCAGGCTGCCACCTGCTCTCTGCAGCATGCTGCACAGCTGCTCTGCTACAATAACAAATTAAGGTCCACCGTGGCAGGCAGGAGTCATTACCTACTGCTCCTGCTATGGAGGAGCCAAGCAGCCATCAGCTAACGCCTCTGTGTGTCGGGGGAACCTTTTTGTGTAAAGCTAGAGGCTAAGGGCCACTAATTGTTTTGATGTGGAGCGCAGGATCAGGGGGTGACACCGTTTGGGGACACACTTGCTGTGTCAGTGTCAGGAGCAAGTGATGTGCTGCTGACTGTGCTGTTTTCACAGTTAGTGATTGAAGAAGAAGAGAGATCCTTGCATAGAGCGGACATACATATCCTCAAATGTTATTTATGGCAAGCTAATTATTTGTTTCAAATATAATTTTTCTATGGGATTCAGTTCTGTTGTCAATTACAGATGAAAATTAAGAGAATGAGAAATCAGTTTTTATTTGCAAATGACTATTAACCTTCAGTGCATATCAAATTTTCCCAGAAGTTCCTGTTTCCTTTGGAGCGAATTAGGTAAATTCAAAGTTACCAACATTTAAACAGAGTTGTCAGTGACCTCATGGCTACCGTCCTAATGAAAAGGGGAGACTCTGCAGTTCCGCAGATCAACCACCCACATAGTCTCCGGCAGGTGCAGGCAGTACATTTACTGCCTGCACCTGCCTGAGAACACAAGACCCAACAAAGTGAAGGAGATAATGTTACAGCAAGACCTTGAACAACCTGTAATGTCAGCTGAATGTTTATCAAATATTTTAAGAACATTTCCTTAATCGAGGTTTCGACCTTCATGAATACAATTTATTTTATTTTGCAGTTGTAGCTCGGCTTGTGATCTTGGAACAAATCTATGTTTGAAAGACCTGTCTTGCAAAACAAGCTGTAATCACATACATTTAATGCAAAACAAGGTTGGAGAAGTGGGGGAAGGTACTGGGAGCACACGGCAAAGAATCAGCAGGGGTGTTTGCATAAAGACAAACTAAACCTATTTCTATGGGTCACCTGGTTGTTTAAGATACGTTGTGGTTGCACATGACTGGACAGCATGTATAATATATGACTTCTGTCCATGCATAAACTACCATAAGTCTTCACTGTAGACCCATCTCTAATTTTTTGTATCACAGCATGCTTTTTTATTATTTCAACATGTAAATCAATCATTTTGGGTCATTTAACTCTATATGTGTAGTATGTATTTAGTGATTTACTCGTACAAAGAATCAATCCAGACTAAACCTTTGATTGTGACAACAATGTCCAATCTAACTCATCTTGTCAACAAGCTGTGTGACAGGTTAACAAAGAGATGACTAGTCAGTTAGCAGGAGGCTGAAGTCAAAGAAGAAACGGGCTCAGACGGTAGTGGGATTTGCCGTGGCCATTATGGTCGCTCTGTGTGACAGCTGGCCATTGCCCCCCTTCATCTCCTTTCAGCGTCTTTGTCACAGCTCCTTTAATCACACCAGCAGGACTGTTACACAGCAAATCAGCTGACCTGACCTACTGGCTGACTGAGTGACTGTCTGGACGTATTACCTACTGAGCAGTAGCAACAAATTTTAAAAGAGCTAGCAGTCTCCCTTTTAACCATTTTCTTCCTGCCAATTTAATGGAAAATATGACAAACGTATATGTAAAGTCTTTGCACGTCAATGACAGTGGGTTTACTTATTCGTAACGACAAATTAACACAGATATAATCAATATTGTTATATCTCATCTCATAGTTTTAGCTCACTCGCTGTTTTCAAGCAGTGAGCAGTCAGCAAATGCTGTAAAAACCCATTATAAGCGCCTTACAGCTAACAAAGTTAGCTGTTGCTGAACGCACGGAATGATCCAATTCAACGTAAGCGATTTTAGCTGTCCAAATATTTTATATATATATTTACTATGATCACAACATTTGTATTAAAAACTATTGACATTTGGAGAGTTCTGTAAGAATTGTATTTTTAGTGGTGACCATTGTGTTCTTACATTCTGGGAACTTTTCAGACACTTTCTTATTGTCAATATACCGAGACGAGTCATGCATCCTATGAATGCCCCTGGTTCACTTTGGTTGTAAAGTTTCATAAGGCTGTGATTATCCTACAGATCACAACGGGTCATTGTATACAGTGAGGGCATTATGTCAAAAAATGTCTGAAAAACTGCACTGTTTTTGCTTAAAAAAGTGCATGGGAGTAGCATAGTGGGTGTGATGGTAAAAGGGAGATTCATGGGTACACATTGAACCCATTTAATTGAGATATTTTGAGTTTTCGAAAATGGCCATGTCAGTTTTTCCCTCACCAAAATTTAGCCTAACTGAGCAGCATTATTTAGCCTCATTTTAATAAGGTAATATAATACAGTTGATACCAATGAAGGCTTCTATATGATCTAGCTTTAAAACGGTACTTTAAATATGGGTCATAACTAGCTGCAACCTATTGCAGCTATTTTCCAGACACAAAAACACTAGGTATATGAAATTAGCACTTCTCATTGTGAGGGAGATCATCATAAAAACCCTCCCTGTGTCTTTATTATCTGTATACAGTCACGCTGTGGAGAACCTGCTGGTCGTTCTCCCTTCCACACATGTACTCCTCAGCCTCAAGAGGAGCTGGCTGCCCCTCCATTCTGCTCAGATTGCTGAGTTAAGTAATCGCTGCCTTGGAGTGAACCGACAGTGCCAACAACACTGTGAAAAGATGCCATGAATATATGAGCCCACACACTTACCCTTCCCAAGCACGCTCACTTACCCTCTCCACTGTACAGTGGTTGACCTGACGGATTCTTAATCCCCACAAGGGAATGTTTTCTCCAATTATTTGCTCTTTCACTTCACTGTACCAAGTCAAGAGGGGGCAAGTCATTAGCTAGGACTGTTTACCCTACTTTCTCAGCAGTCGTGCCATCTGTGTGAGCTCTGTAGGTTGCATAAGGCCTGGCAGATATGACACCTCCACAAAACCTGTTCCCTTTTATCCATTGTTTCAGTCCGCTCCGTCCAATATTATCTTTTCTCTCCCCTGTGCCTTCCTTCTTATTCCCTCTGTTGCTTTTCTCCTCACAAATGATCTTTTCATGATTTATGTCTCCTCACCTATTGTACGGCTCTTTCACCCTCTATTACGTACATCTCTCTGCTCTCCCCTCCTCGCCTCCTGTCATCCCTAACAGCTGACAGGCCAGACCCTGCCTGGTGGTGACACTTCACCCACGCCGACCCACGCCGACCCGAGCCAGATCACTAGTCCATGTGGAAGCCAGGGCCAAGGCCAGCGTATCTGCTGGGGAGGGGGGGCTGAGGCCAGCAAGATGGCCCTAGTCATCATAATCATTCATTGCCTGCTGGTCCTTCTGTCCTTGGCCTCCTCCCACTCCTCCTGCTTTTTTGTCCTCCTCATGTCAGGGCCACACGGCACGCGTATCAGCTGAGCCCAGGATGGTCGGAGTCAACGGGGTCAGGTGGCAGACGCCTGGTTAATTCTCCTGAGGATGCAAAGTGCTCGCGTCAGCTCATACGAACGGAAACTGAAATACACAGATAGAGACGGGCATTCTCACAGACGCACATTCACAGTGTTTGTTGCACAAAAGAAGAAAGACTGTGCAGACTGTAGATAGAGCATGATATTATTAGTGCAAGCTAAATGGTTTTGATGTCTGTCAGACAAACAGATAGATCAGCATTAGGAAGGAGGAGGGGAAGATTATAAACACATGACCAGATGGAGAGAGAGATAGCCCCATTATGTAGATCCTTCCATCCCTCAGCCCTGTCTCCTCTCCTTCGCTTGGATCCCTCATGCATATATACCTTTACATTATTCAGTAGGTTATAATGAGAGTAACTGAACGTGGTGGGGGTTAATAAAAAAAGAGGTTGCTGGGCGGTTTAGATGGCAGAAGGTGGGCCACAGGTGTACAAGCCTGAGACGTATTCTTCTCTTTGACCTCTCATTATCACCCCCAAGTTCTCATTCATTATCATCCTGTGTCCTCGGGTGTTTAGGGAGCAGCGTGGTGTGTCTTTCTACCGCAGTCTGTTCACTGCGCAGTCCGTCATTCATATTTTGAGATTAATTTATTCCATATTTTTTAATCCATTATTGTCTGCTCATCTGTTTGTCTGTTTTGTATTCTGTCCATCTGTGTTTCTGTCTTTTGACCCATTTCTGATCTCTTTTCTCTGCTCTCTGCTCTTTTTGACCACATTTCCGATGACTTTTCTAATGATTTGGCAGGTGTCTATCAATATGATTTTCAGCTACTCATCACTTATCTGATTGTCCCTTTTGATTCACATTTATTTTAAAAACCCTGCTGCCACATCTGCATATCACCACTATGATCTCCCTCCTAATCTATTAATCTTTTTGTCTGTCATCAGTTCATCTATCTATCCACCATCCTGTCCTGGACGGCCTGTAGTGGAGAGGTCTGGTCTGTTGTTACAGAGGAACAGGTGGAGCAGGCTAACAGTCAGAGCAGGCTTGAATCACAAACACACACACACACATGCAAGCTGCAGGGAGGCAGGCAGTCAGCCGCTCAGACACTGGCCCATATGGTAGACCTCTGGAGCTGTTGCCCTTTGCAGGGTAGGGGAGGGATAGATGGAGGGATGCAGAGATGGTTGGAGGATGGAGGAGCAGGAGGAGGCAGAGGGAAGCGGGGGGAGGTTGAAATTAATCAGCAGGCCATCCCAACTGTCCACTGTCTTTGGGGAGTTGAGACATGCATATATGTGGCTGATTGAACTGGGGGTGAGGATAGTGAGTGGGGGGTTGAAATGGTTCAGTTGTGTATATATATATTTTATTTTTATATATTCTTTAACATTTTCAACTTTTGAACACTTAATGCTCTGACCTGTTCACATCACATAAATAAATCAGTCATATGCAATGCTAAAATATCTGCATTACATTCTTTGTCAGCCGTATGTTTTTGCACTGCTTCACATCTCCACTTCAGTAAGGTTTTGAATGCAGGACTTAAGTTAAAGGCTAGAACTTCTTAAAACAAAGTGTGCTAAGGGCACCTATTCTGTGGAATCATATGATAGGACATTTTTGTATCACTAGTATTGTTGATGCATGAACATGAAAATAGCATGTAAGTGTTTTTGGTGGAGGTAAGAGAGAGTAATAATGAGGCACTGCTGGGATTTGAACCCAGGATCTCCTGTTTACTAGACAGGCGCTTTGACCAACTAAGCCACAGCGCCTCTACGAGCATCTTATGGTTTCGTTAACCCAGTTTTTAACCAAGACGGGCCTGTTTGGGATCTCTGTGGTCAGAATATCTAAATCCTTAATCTCCTGATGAAATGGATGATATGTTAATAGTTCTTTCTTGTCTGTGTAAATTGATTGGAGTAATTTAGGCCTGAGATGAAGGACATTTTTCACAAATGTAGGTCACATTTTCACAATGCAGCAGAAAGGGACTTAATGGTGATAGAACCCATTCTAAGGAGCAGTTTCTGTAACAATAAGGCACTGCTGGGATTTGAACCCAGGATCTCCTGTTTACTAGACAGGCGCTTTCACCAACTAAGCCACAGCACCTTCCTGTCTTTGAATATCTGTTAGCTCCACAATGCATCATTTTACAATATTATCATGATTGTTTTGTATGTATGGTCTGGTGAGTATTGTTAACAATACATCAAGGGTGCTGGTGTGGAGCCACAAAAATCACAATGTGTCACTGCGCAAATAACTACAGAAGGCGCTGGACATATGTTTCCGTATGACGAGCAACTTTTCAGAATGCATGATTGCATCATTTCCAAACTCTCAATGCATTTTCTATGAGAAGACATCTATTCTTTTGTGTGTGAGAGATCCTCACAAATCCCCTTGTCCTATTCACTGAGCCTTTGAAAAAAAATATTAAGGCCTGATACTGTGTGAGATAGGCCGGCCACCTGCCATTCACATCACAAAGGAATAGGCCGGCAGATGTATAGACAGGAGGTCAGATGGTCATAATGCTAAACATCATTAGGTAGATGCACTGCTTAAGGCAAGAGCTGTCGTTGAAGCCGCCTGCTCATTGTTGCTGAGCTGTTTAGTTGTATATGTGTCCTATACATGTGCTAATAGTACATCCTAGTGTTTTTGTCTGAACAAAGGTTGTACAACACTGCAAGTATAGATGGAAGTTTATGGTGAGACACATTAAAGAAACCATATATATATTTAATTAATTTTAGTTAAGTGCATCATTTTAACTGCAATTTGACCCTATCTTAAGAGAAGAGACAAAATAAGTCAGCTTAGATGTTATGGTGCTTATTATGGCCACTAGGGCGCACAAAAACACCACTACAAGCATTTTCTTGTTATAATGTTAGAAAATAAATTTTCCTGCCTCGGTGTGTAAAATGCTCAGGAGAGCTAAAGAGTTGAGTAATAACTCACTTAGGGTGATGCCTTTCACATTACACATTTGATTCTTTGTTCATTTTAACATAATGATTATATTTAACTTGACTCTTGTACAGTATGCATTGTCTGTTTATTTGAGTCTGAACAAAATACTTCAACGTTTTCACTTTTAATCCGCTTGACAATGTTCATAACACTATTGATACTGAAAGTAATTGTGAAGGTATATTTATTTATTAATTAATTTGTTGATTTAAGCCTTTTAGATCAGTTAAACCAGTTTTAATCAGCCATCAGTAGCATAATGTTGTTTATATATTATTAAATATTACACATGTGAATACAATATATAATATCTCATATTTAAACATGTTGTTCCTTTGAGCAAGAACATAATTGAAATGGCTTAAGCAGTTCCCAGTATGTCTTCTAAATGAAAACAACAAAACTAAATTGCTGATGAAAACAAAGCCTCTTTCAAACTGTGGTGCATTTAATCCTTGGGAACACTTCTAATAGCTTCTAAAAATGCAGCTAATTTAATTGCAAACTTCCTTTTTGTAGCATTTTATTAAATGTTAACTTGGTCCAGCAGACTCAGTAAAGCCTGTGCATTGAAGTTAAGGAACCCATACTTGAAAAAGACTTTCAACATTATTTTCAACATGTTTCTGAAGTGCTTTTATGAAGTACTATATAACTTCAGGCTTGAAATGCAAATCAACATGTCTTTAAAACCTCCATGACTTGAGTTCTAGGCAGAGTTATTGTTTTTTTTTATGCATGTATTTTCACAGGACATATGGTTGGAGATATGAATTTAATAACTGTGGTGCATTTAATCCTGGCACAGATTAAGGTGGTGTAGTGTAGTAGTTGATGACATAGAAATTGCATATTTAATCTCAAAGGATTAATCTCTGTATGACATATATCAATCAGTAAAAAAAAATGTCTGCAAGATCAGAAACTAAAACAGCCATCCTGGTTTTAGAAAAGAAATAGACAATAAATGCTGCTGTCAAGCAAAAAGAAATGCTGTCCTTAAAGTTGTTTTCTTTACTTGTTTTTCTTATTTTTTTATTTTTTATTTTCCTGTATCCATTATAATGCATTAGCATCACATTATTCCTAAAAAAAAAATATGCCTTTCTAAATATCTGCTTCATTCAAAAAAGTGCCCTTAAATCCATTTAAATATCTGGTTTGAAGTAATGGGGTGTCTTGACCACTAGGGGGAGACATAAGTTTAGGAACCAACCTTTAAAAGCCTGTGCTTAGCAGCACATTTGGTTTATCTGTGCATTATGTTCAATGGAAGCACAAAATGCAATAAACTACATCTCAATATATGTCAAAGTACCCGTTCTTAAATGAAAGCAGTAGTTTAGATAGAGGTGGTCCATCTGCTTGGCTCTATATTATAAGGAGGTTTTATTCACAGATGAGCACCTTTAAACCATCTGTATCGGTTGAGAACAAATTTCAGTCAATTTTCCAAACGTGTTTTCATTGAGGAAGCAATTGCCCCTCACCAACCCACCCAGAAGAGTTGTTTGCTAAAATTGGGTGCTGGAACTTCTTTGCTTTTTCACCTGCTGTGGAGCAGATGCAACACAGGCTGCCACACAAACAGCTGAGGGGCTGGCGGATTACTTGCAGATGCAATAGAGCATGGGAAATGTGGACTGCTTCATCAGCTTGTTTTAGTGACTCACGCATGTTGTTAATGTCTACTCTGCACAATTAAGTGCACCTCTGCTGAGTCACCAAGACGGTGCAACACTTAACCGTGTTGAGTTGGAGTCAAGACTAAGGCCAAATGGCTTTGCCATCGCATATTACTGCTAAATTGATAGCTTGTTATAAATTAAGTTTAGATTATTTGGGTTAGAAATAGTGATTTGGACAAATGTATTTGTGCATGTATAAGGCAGAAATGTGGGGACTGAAAATAAATTGAATTGCTTGATAAATCAGACTGATGGAAGATGAAAGCACATCAAGGAAATAAAGAAAAATGTCAGTTCAGAGGGAATTATGCAAGATTTGGATTGGAAATAACAAGAATGGAGGCAAAAATCTTTGCCATATGGTGTATGAGTAGATACAAATTCAACAAGAACCAACAGGAAACTACTTAATTTAACTCTGCATATTTCTTTCTCTTCACTCTTATGCAACTTGGTCCGGCACATCAGGTCCTTTAGTTTTGGTCTGTGGCCAGTATTGATTCAGCTTTATCAGCACTCATATACTGCACTGCCAACTCATTTAGTGCCTACTGGAGGGAAGCTTTGGGCTAACCACCATTTAGAGAACACCTGCTTGCCCTATGTCTACTTTTTATTAAGATTTCGCTGTGTATTGATTGCAGGGTTTATTTTCCACAAGCAGTTTAACTAAGGAGCAGTTGTTACCACAGCTCAGAATTGTCAGGATACTTATGTGTTGGTTCAAGTGAAGGCAAAATCAGTCTGAAAGCTTTTTCTTTGTGGAAGAAAATGAGCATATTCTCCTCTCTTTAAAGCTGAGGAGTTCATGGAGCCACATGGTGAGATTATTTTTTTTCCCTCAACTGTTAACATCAAGTCCATTAGGCTTGCTTTCTGTCAGCAAAGTTCAAACTGAAGACAAATTTGTGGATGTCATGCCTGATATGAGCTCTACCCAATGAAAAGCCAGAGCAGTATATCTGGCCTGGGAAGCACTATTGATTTTATTCTCTTCATGACAGAACCTCTGTATATATCAGCAGTGATTTTGTGTCTGTTGGGCACATTGCAAATTAGATCTGTGATCTGAGCCCGGCTGGTTCAATGCACTTGAAATAAATAAATAATAAAATGAATCAAAACGTAATTATGTGTGACTCAACCGCACACAGTTCATTAATGTGGGGGGACTCAACAAGAAGCTCTTTGAACTTTGAGTGTGTGTGTCAACACCGTTGCTAATCGTATCACCCTCAATTAACTTTACTTCTTACTATTGGATAAACCTCTTTGGAGGGAGGGAGACAAAGTCGTTGGAGAGGGGAGAGAGAGAGAGAGTGAGAGAGAGAGGGGAGGAATTCAGTGTGTGTGCCCCCTACCCCATCCCTCCACCCCCCTATCTCTTTACAGGACTGCCAGCCCGTCTAGAGTTATTCCAGGAATGCGTTGAACATGGCTGCCGCGATGAAGGCGCAGAAAACGGGACTGCTGGAACTTCGAGTGACCGTGGACCGCTGGATCCGGGTGTTGGCTACTCTTACCGAGGACACGCTCACAGTTAACCCCGGGGAGGGTGCCGAGGAGCCCGCGAAGCCCAACCCGAGCAACGCCGGTGCTATCAACGGAGACCCCCCGAACCTAAGCTCGTCCCCGGTCCCGGAAACCATCACCAACGTGAAGCGCACCGTGCGAGTTACCAAGCAAGATGTTGGAGGACTCGGAATCAGTATTAAAGGTATTAAAAAATAATATTTAAAGCAGATAACTTCACATACGGCGAGTACGTGACAGTTTGCACAAGTTTTTGGCGAGTTAGTTTGAGTGCAGCGTCTGTTAACGACGGCGAAAAACAACCGTCGACTTGTCAGTTAACTTGGCTAACTAACTTAAAACTGACCGTTGAATTCCACAAATGTGCGATAATTCCCACTTTGCCACAACGTTTAACCAAGACAAACCACTTGTTTGTATTTTAACCGACACTTAATAAACGTAGGGCTGTAGTTTGCACAGAGAAAAATTGACAGCTGTGATTATCTCACGCTGTGCCTCACCTCAACGGGGAACCATTTCAGTGTCCCAGAGTCACCGGAGATGGCAATTAGCTGCTGTCGTGTAACGTTTTAGGCTAAGTCCCTGACAGTGTGGCTTCACGGTCACAACCCTAATAAACTGAGAATGTCCAACTAAAGTGGCTGAATTAAGAAAATGATAACAAACACGTTGTAGCTGCATACAAAAACCCCAATTTGAAGAAGTAATGGTCTCCTGAAAAACGTCTAATAGCTACTAATAATATATCTAATTTAATGGCGCCCCTCATTTTTGTAGCATTTTATTAATGTTGACTGCAGACTCAGTAAATGCAGTGCATACAGGTTAAGAAGAACTATACTTGCAAAACACTTTCAGCATGTTTGAACCAAACTGTGCACAACAACTGTGCAGTTATGTAAAAACATAGTTTTCACTTATATTTGATTTTTCTTTTTTTTAGCTATGTCTCTGAAGGGTGCTTACTTATTAAGTACTATAAATCTGTTCAAACCATTGTGTCTGGGGATTAGGTTAGGGGTGTGCTTTAATTTGAACAAACTCCATGCAAAATGCTTGATTTTCAACTGCACAATAACTCATGCAACCCCAAAAATTTTAAATTAAACAATCCATATTTGTTTGACGCCCCCTGATGTCCCACACCTGCATATGAGCTAAGCTAGCTAAAAGCTAGATACGTCCACTGATTATTTCTTTAAAAAAAGGTGAAAGTGCTTAAAAAGTGATTTACTTTGACTCCTTAAAAGCTATAAAAAAATCCTGTTCATGAAAGCTGGAATACAGCAAAAAGAGTAAATCCATCACTTTTTTATGCAGAATATAAACTGCTTTAGTTGGCGAAAAGACTCTTTTGCTGATTTACTTAACTTTAAATAAGCAAAGATGCATCTATACCTCCCTGCTGCTTCATCATGGTTACACCAGCATTGCTTATATAACCTCTCAACGGGAAAAGGTCATGACCTCTCCATATCTTACCACCAGTCTTACATACCTGCACTGTGTACTGTTCTGCGGCTGATAAAAAGGCTTTTTCCTTGTCCTGTTTCCTCGACCTGCAGCAACAGGCTACTATCTCAATGGAGATCTCAGTGTGAAGACGACTAGGAGGGCTGAGGATTGGGAAGCTATGTAAATACAAAAGATAAAATGGAAAACACAGTCTGAGAAAGATTTTTATTTGTTATTTCTTGGAGGTGACTAACACTGTTTTGACAGGGTAGAGTCAGGTATTTTGACAGTGCTTACTTGCTCTTTGATGCCTTTTTTGCTTTATATCGCTGTTGTAATCTGGTTACCAATTTGTTCACTGTAATTTCAATCTTCCTCTTGGCTTTAACTAGACTTCCTCTGGGCTATGATGGGGAAGTTGTAGGTGGTATGTGCCATTTACCTTGAGTTGTGATTTATGCACCATCACAACAGTAATGGTGAAATATGGGCCAGCATTTTGATGTGTATGTGCAAATGCATGCATGTGAGTTTAAGCCCCCACCTTTGACCGGTCGTGAATTGCCTCCTGACTGATGCACGGGGTTGATTTGATGGACAGCTGTGGACATGCACCATTGTCATTTTGCAAAGATGGCTCATCATTGTAACTGCTGGTGACATGTTAATTTTAAGCCCCCCACCACCGCCAACAACAAAGCCAGCCCCTAAAGACATAAATGTAATGTCCATCTTTGTGGAAATGGCTGGCTTTGAAAATCAGACAGCATGCTATTAAAACAAAATCATAGCTGGCACCCTGCCGGCTTGACATTGTTGTGATGCCGGTTGTTCAAAAGCAGTGATGAAGAGAGGGAGGAAGAAGGGTCTAGCAGAGGGATAGAAAGGGAAAGACAAAAGCATAAAGAGCAAGCCATACATAAAACGGGACTTGGAACAAGTAAGTGAGAGGTCAATTGAGTAGAAAGGAAAAAATACTTTAAAAAGGGGTTAGAAATAGTACAGTGTCAAAAGGAAACGTGGTGAAGCAAATGAAAGAACAGGGCAAAGTTGTTATGGGCTAGCTGACACCACATTGTGAACAGCTGAGAGGAGCAAACCAAGCAAGCAGTTGTCATTGGCCAAAGATGAAAGCTATGTGGCTGGGAGTGGAGTACTCCACTAGTGTTAATTTTAGGGAGCCCACCCCAGCTTGCAGAAAAGCATGGAGGCAGTCAACCTTTACTCTCACAGGTCTAAATTTAAGAGGAGAGGCGAGGAAGTGAGGCTCCAGATCCCTAGACAGGCCCAATGGTGCTTCTGGGTAAAACACTTTGGTGTGAGCTTTTTTTTTTTTTTTTATACCACAATTAAAGTCACAGTGACAGTATCACAAAAACAAGATTTTGATTTAATAGCTTCACTGACAATGGACGGTTCACAGGACAGTTCACCTTGTAGGAGCTATACTATAACCTCAATTCCAAAAAAGTTGGGAAGCTGTGAAAATATAAACAAAATGCAGTTATTTGCATGATTTCTGTGTCTGTTGGGCACATTGCAAATTGATTGATTTCTGGAGATGTTGCTGTCGAAATTTTCAGATGTATTTTTGGAGCTTTGACCACGACAAACCAAGTGCAATCGGCAACTTACACCAAAACAATATTGATAAATAGAACTACAGGAAAACATTTTGGGTCCCTGTTCCTTTACATTTGCCAATGTGCTTCATCCCAATTAGGTGTGACTTCATGCAAATTTAATCTAATAGGATTTTTAGGGCAAGCATTATGAAACCATGTTTTTTTCTTTTGTCACCTCAATGCTCAGGTGCAGAGTTATGTAACGAGTCTATTATTAAATGTTCTCTCCCTATGTGGCCCTGCATGTTCATTAGGAATATGCAAGACCATTATTTTGTAGGTTTGTGTCAGATTTTTCTTTCTTCTGTTTGTCCTTGTGTTCATTAGCACTGCACGCACCCCTGCTCATAAAGTAAAGTTTGATGAAGTAAAGTGCTGATCATACTGAATTCTTTGAAAGGAGCATTATCACAACAAACATTTTTCCATACATTGTTTGCAAAAATTACCTAATTAGGTACATGCCAGTGTTATACACCGGGACCATTTATTTACCTGTCATGGGTAGCTCCAGCAGGTCCACCCCCCCTCCGCCACTGCCACCCTCCTGTCAGCTGAGTGACAGGCTGCCAGCTGGAGTGTGCTGAACTGTGTTTGACATGAAAAGTTGGAGGAAAAAAGGTAGGGGTGGGAAGGGAATATGGGAGGATTAAGTTCTGTGTAGGAGTGGCAGACATATTGACAGTATTTTTCCTACAATATGTCAGCCATGTTTATTCAGTAGTCATGCCAGTTAGAAGTACTTCAGATAGGAAGTAAACCTCAAAGTATGTGAAGAGAGGAAGAGGAATAGAAAGGATATATAGCGGTGTAAAGGGCGTGTGCTGTGTGCTGTGCTTGTCACTGTTGTTGGCACTCGCCTCCTTCGGCTGCCCCAAGGTCAGACTTAATAGTTTGTCAAAGCAGAAGGTGAAAAAAAATCCTCTAAACCATTTTGTCTCTTTATCGATTGAAATGACTACAGTAACTTTGTGTGTACATCATTGTGGTGCAGATGCTAAGCCACTATCATCCTCTCAAATAAGCACACTGTCTTTTGCCTGCTTTTCCAACCACTTGCTTTAACTTCATCAAGTTCATCTAGTAAAAGGAGATATCACTGCAGTTGGTAAAGTGGTAAGTCCTGTGGTGAGCACTCTCATTAGCCTGGGTTTGGTACGTGAGATATTGGATGTCATGTTTTTAATGAAGCTGAAAGGTCACTGGCCGTACCCTGCACTAGCATTGTTCAAGTGTGCAAGAGTCGCTAATGCATTTACCCTGCATTAGTGAGCTTTCAATTAATTTTTTTGTTGGCTCAGCAGCCCAGCAGTCATGTAGTATGAACTGTAGTTTCACTATAGTTTTCTGTCAACATTTTTTCTTAATAATGCTTTGATCCAGGCTCCAAACCTGCCACTTGCCAAATCCAAGTATAGAGCTATTTTGTTTTGTTGTATGAACGCTTAGATGTATGTCACTTTGGATGAAAGTGTCTGCTAAATGAAACTGTAACATTGTTTTGCATTGACTTTACAGGCGTAGATCACAATGTATGACCATCAAATAACTGTGTAGAAATTAGGTTTAGTCCATGTCGACCGAATTGGAATATGACAATATCCACAGTGTAAAATTCCAATGGATGATGATATAGACTTTGGGAGATGGGGGTAAAGAAACAGGCATATTGTCCATCCTCATCTGCACTTGCAACATCAATCAGTGTTGTGTACATCAGCACCGGGATTTAATCACCATTTTGGGTGATACAGACAATAAGTCTGCACTTTGTGTGTTGCTTTTAGTCTATAAACTTCATGCACTGAAAGGAGAATGTGGAGCCATACGTCACTACAGTTTCTGTGGTTGTGCAAATTGAGGGCAAAGGTAACATGAAGGTTAGAGAAGCAACTTGTGACTGGAGGGTATTCAGATCTAATCCTCAAACCAGCTGGGGAAGGTTTGGACGAGGTCAGTGAGCAGGACACTGGCCTAACAGGGCAGCAGACCATTGACCTTGACATTCAGAACCACATCTTTTCCTTTTTTAATCACAGTTTTGTTGGACATTAGACAGTGAAGTTGTGATATAGCAGACTAAATCTAGCTGGGAGAGGATTTGTTTGAAACTCAGATATTAGGGAAGTGCACAGACATCTCCCCCTTCAGTAGAGGAAAGTGAAAACATCTCTCTAGTGACACACTTTGCACAGATGCAAGTATAGTCAAGGTCAGACGTTTTAGGGGACATGAAAGAAGAACACATTTTTGAGTGGAAGGGAACTTTACATGTGAAAGTGGCAGCACTCCTTTTCAGCTTGTATCTGTCTCATATATTGACGTACTGGGAGATGTCTCCAAAAAGTACTAGTTAGAGTTACAGTCATTGCATATTCCCCTGCATAATTTACTTCATTTGAATACTGTTACTGTTTCTAAGAGTGCTTTATCTCTGTAATGTTTGGCCAAATCAGCAAACATAGTTTTCCACACAGTTGTTATTCCTGTGCAAAATGTATGATTCACTGCTGTTCAAGGACATTAGACTTTGATTGTTTCACAGGGTCACTTGCTGCTGACTCATCAAATGAACTTTCATTATCATAATTTGGGGATTGCATTGGCATGGGACAACATAGCACCATGGGAGCGTGTAATAGCACTTTTACAACCCAAGTCAGTTTGGTTTGTCCAAATCAGAGTACAATTGATACTTTTGGTTCGTTTTGTATTTAGTCTGTTCTGCTTTTAAACGTGCATAAATGTAAGTGGACCAAATGTTAAAAAAAAAGATTTGCGGAGGGTAGTATACAAAGGCGGAGGGCTGGAAATGTACTTGGAGTATTATTTCTTATTGGTTGGAAAATGTAAACACAAAGTAAACAAAATAAACAAAGCAACATGAAGCTGAACGCACTATGAGTACCTTTTGATTATACTGGCTGTAATCCTGCTCTGGCGTTCCTAACAAACACCAGCCCAGATGCCAGGCAAACATCAGACTTTAGCAGAAGTCCAAATCCATCCTCTCACAGTCATGTTGCATCTGTCGCTCTATGTTCATCTCATAAAATGCCCACACAGGTAGCCCACAATCTGCTGCAGTTCGCTTCATTTCCTGTAAATGGATTGGATAAAGTTCACAGTGCATCCGAACACACAAGGGGTCTCGGACAGGTTGTTTCGGTCCGCAACAGGGTGTGACTGGAGCGTTCACAAGTGACCTAACAAACTGTAACAATGATTTAACCACACCAGAGTTTGATTGAAACAGACGTAACTTTGGGTTGTGAAAGCTCCCAAAAAGTATCCGAGAACGCTCATCAGATCAACAGTCCGCCCACACCACGATTCCATAGAAAGTAAAAATTTGTACAATTGCAGCTTTCCCCCTCGGCCGAAGTAAATGTCTACCCTGTCTACCTATAGAACTGAATAGTTTGGCTCTTCTTACAAACCCAACGCAACAATTAGCCTTTTACCAAAGAAAAATGTTTCCTATAAGGTAACAACCAGCCATCTTTAAGTGATTTGCCTAAGACAAAGTGATAACAACATCAGACTAAATGACCATGTCTCTGTCAAGTCTTACAGTGTTAGGCCCTGGTTCAACCTGTATATGATTGTGTACCTCACTGAGTAGTAGAACTCAGCATGGAAGTGCATATCTGACATCCTCAGGTATCTGCAGGTTATTTAAAACTTGCTGGAAATTGCTGTTTTTTATTAATTCGGGTTCTTGCCTGTCAGTCACAGCTGAACTTAGAATATTGGAGTCAGAATAAGATTATTGGCATCTGAACACACACTGAACCTTATGTCGTTGTCTGTATCATGGGGTATTCTGCAAATTGTCTTTATGTCCCTCTGCCAAATGCCAGAGCATTTATTTTCTTTAAGATTCATAACAGTTTGTAAAATAAAGTTTGATGCATATTGAGGATAACACTACCAACATTGCAGACGGTTCCCCTTCACCTCATCTCCACTTTAACATTTCTATCAACACATTATGATTCAGACACTCAGTAAGTGCAGGGCACCACCTCACTTCTAATACTCAGTCATGCAGTAAACATCAATCTGATGTCAGAGGGCGGTCAAGCAGCTGGTAAATCCCTCTTCCTCAATCCAGAACAGCACAGTGCAGACATGCATAGCAGGACTGTGTCAACTCAGCCCTGGTGTTTTTTTTTTAATTAAGAGCATCAGGCTGTGGCCTCCAAAGGAAGACACATGAGTTAAATTTAAAGGAATCACCCAGAGGAAGCAACTTGTGGGAGATGTATTTAAAATGAATTAAATGTAATCCTCTTTTAGATAATTTCTCACTAGCCCGAAGGCCAGAGTCCAACTGCCAACTGACATTAATGACGATATTTCTCATGGAGAGTGGAAGCTCACAGCAAGAGGCAGATCCATCAGCTCGCGAGCTGACCTTCATTTAACGAGAGACACAGAGAGAACGGAGGGGAGAGGGAGAGATGGGAAACTGTGAAAGTTAGTGCAGGAGGGTAATCTCTGCTGTCTGTGTCTGTCCTCATATGCTCTTTAGTTTAGGCAACTAAAGTCATTGTAATGCTTAAATATGAGATTTGCAGTAGTTTAAATCAAAATGGATGTGGAGATTTCCTATTGTATGGTTAAATTATGTATGTATGGCATGCAGTTATTGGAGAACATACTGATAATGTACTGTATCTTTATATTAAACTATGCTTTTATCTCCAGGGTTTCACTGCCAGTGATTATTTCTGCCATCATCACCTTTGCTGTGACTTGCAAACTGTTCCTTCTAGTGTGAAGTTGCTCCGAGCTCCATATTCCACAGCCTTTAACAATATGGTATATTCAGTGTTGCTAGTGTACTGGAGCTCTTAGCATAAGCACTTGCACTTTGCATGGATTGTGTAAGTAGAAAATAACTTAATTCCCAGCTGCTGCGGTAAAGCTGATCAGGGGTCAGAAGCTGAGGGTTATGGTTGCACTGTGCAAGTGTGAATGTATGTTATTATGTAAACTGTGCAACAGCAGATTCATGAAAAGTAAAAAGATGAAACAGTAACATTTCCCTTCCCGTCCTGCAGGTGGGAAGGAGAACAAGATGCCAATTCTCATCTCCAAGATTTTTAAGGGCCTGGCTGCTGACCAGACTGAGGCCCTTTATGTCGGCGACGCCATATTGTCTGTCAATGGTTTTGACTTAAGGGAGGCCACACACGATGAGGCTGTGCAGTCGCTGAAGAAAACTGGCAAAGAAGTCATCCTTGAAGGTAAGATATTCTTCATTCAGAACACCAGAAACCACCCTTTTGAGACTCTTTCTTCTTTGTCCAATGCAGTTTGTCTGTCTTTGTCTTCTTTCTTTTTTGCCTCTGCTTTGCTGTTTAAACGTTCTGCAGAGACACACTTGTTAAAAATATCACAACTTTCTCGGGAACATGAAAAAATAGTAGTCCATATTTCTTTCACAATATCATTTTCAGAGTAGGACAGAACAAAATTATTCCCTTTCATTAAAAAGGAGCACTTCCTTGTCTACATTCCAGTGCTATGGGAACTTTTGATACCCTGATATGTTTTGCTGCATTTCTCCAGAACTTGAGACGATTTTTCCTTAAGGGCCATATATGATGAGCTGAGAGCAAGGATGTGTGAAATCAGGACTTTGATCAGACTTCCTCAGAAACATCAAAATAATGAGTTGAACCGTAGCAGCAAGAGGAAACCAAAGACTCAAGATTTGTGAATATTGTTGTGGCTCTCACCTCTGAGCATTTCAGCATGCTAATGAGCAGTCTTCCCCACCATCAAACACTGTTGACACTGATAGAAAGTGCTTTGTTGCCGTTCAAGTCTGGATTGAGAACTGTGGAAGACTTGGCTTAGGACCTGCTGTGCATAGGAAGGTTTGCAGTGGAGTCAGCAGGTATTTGCAAGTGTTGCACTCATTTGCACTCATTCGTGTGAGCTGCAAAACCTAATATTCTATATCTCTCTGTCGATTGTCATCTCACTGTGTGTTCTACTCTAGTCTACTTGCATCTTTGCATTGACTTTGCATGGAATCTCACCATGCGAAAAAAGCAGCTGATTTGTCTGAGGAATAATTAAGGAATATTTTTCAGTCTGCGAGCTCACTCAGCAAAAAATCATGAGAAAATCATGAGTAAATTGCATTGTGAACCCTTTATCTGAAATATTATTGATTCATGAGTTGAGTGTTACATCCCTACAGTTAAGTCATTTTCTGGATGGGTGTGCGTATGCACTTTTGCCTAAAATCATTAGCAGTGCACCAACAGGTATGAAACCACATGGCTAATCTGAGATGTGGTCTTTAGCTGTGATGACAGAAGAAAGGGATTAAAAACAATCTTTCATCTTGCCGACTGATTACATCACAGGAACTCTGCATTTCCATCCAAGCTGAGTTGAACTGGGGCTCAGTTTCTACAGTCGTGTCTAAAAGCAAAGTTTCAGTGATGTTTTATACAGGATGTTACTATTCAAAAGGAATATGTTTCCCTCAGTAACCATAAAACTTGACACTTACTTGTTTTGCTTTTATTGTTCTTTCTATTGATCTGTATATTCTCTATGTGTCCATGTTTGAGGGAGAGCTCACCCACAGAGTCTAAACAGAGGCTAACAGTTATGCTCAGTGATGTGAGTCGATCTGACACTTCAGACCGGAGGTGCTCTCAACGTATGCTTCCATATGAAAACCACGTATGTCCAAAAAGTCTCTTCAGGAACTGTGAGAAACGAACCCTAACATATCTATAACAACAGCAAAAATGTAATAGCTTCAATAAACTGAAATAAGAATAACTACTGAAGCTTTACATAAACTTTCTGTTTTACAAATGAAATCAAGGGGACAGTCAAACCGGAGTTACCAGTTTTCCATGTGACAGCATGGCTGCGGGTTAGCTCTCACAGTGGGCTAGCGTCAGTAACTTCAGTCAGCGGAGCAGATACAGCTCGGGCTGCAGCCAGGGGAAATCATTGCAAATCCCCCTGCCTTACTTGTCCACAGTCAGGCAGAAAAGTGTTGATATCAGACGGCTCAACCAGCGCTGCTCTGTGATCCGTCATGTCAGGAATCATTTCATGGGTTTCCCTTCCCCCTGAGGACCTGATAGAGGAGTGAGGAGACGAAAGAGGCTTGGAGGCTCACTGAGAGGAGAGGGTTGAGTGTGTGTGTGCGTGTTTGTGAGTGTTTTTTTGATGTCCTGCGATTTCTTCGCTTGTGTCTGTGCGTGCATGCCTGTCTGACCCGGAGATTGCAGGACAGCAGGACGCATATCTGTAGTGAGAAGCTTTGGAGTATTTTTAGGGAATAGAGGAAATAAAAAATGAAAGTTTTTGGTCAACACTTGAGGGCTATGAGCTCTCCAGCTGCAGCCTTTAAGATTCAGATTTCCTTTCAAGAATATTTGTGCATCAGAAAAATACTTGTGAATTCATATGACATGGAGTTCAAGTACGGTGTTTATTTTGGTTTTGGCATTTTATCAAGATACTCAAGAAACACAGTCAGAAACAAACTCCTTCTTGGCACCACTACGGTGTTAAAGGTCAGGGTAACAGTCTTTCTTACATGTGCACAGCAACAAACAAGCCACCACTGCTGCGCTCAAGGCAGTTTTCATCGCTCTGTGAAATTCATAACACAGACGGCCTTGACTGAGATCAAGGAGAAACTGCTTCCATCACATTAAAATATCTGGAATATGTGAGCAGTAATACTTGAATCTGTCAGATAAGTACTTTTACAACATTTAAGAAGCCTGATTGACATTCTGCGCTTGTGGCAGGATTTCTTCTTTTTGACTCTTTTGGAAGTTAAGAAGAAGAAGAAATATTTTTGATCTTCTCCAGTTAAACTTTCAGATTTCTTTTCTCTTAGATTATCTAAATTTGAATTGTTGCAACAGCATGTGCAGATTATTCACGCTGAGCTTTGCCTCCATACCTTAAGCAGTATGATCAAGGTTAGCAGTTTCACGATTTTAAGTTTAAATTGTGAAGCGTTTCCATTTCCTGTTTTAGCGCATTGACTATTTTTTCTAAATAGACAAAAAACACCTCAAGCAAGTGTAAAAACTTTCATTTTTCAAAAGTTTTAACAAATTTTGATGTTTCCATTAAGCTTTTCTCTTGCAAATCTTCCAAATGTGCATAGAAATTTGTTGGCATTACCACAATTATTGAAGTCGGGCCCATATCCTGTATGATTTCTTCCACTGTGTTAACATGTGTGTTACATGTGCCAACATGATGCCATAAAAACAGAAGGGTTATAAGACTTCATATCAAATCCTATTTTTCCCTTTGCATTATAAGATCACAACATTATAAAACAAGAAAATTGCTTCTAAAATTGCTTTTGAGGGTTAAGGGTTTCCATCTGTGCAGATGCGGCACAGCTGGAAATAGCAGTACCATTACGGGTTTTTAATAAATCAGTTTTAATGTCCCACACAGTTGCTTAGCATCCACCGGCAGAGGAAAAGGGCATCACTGGGCAGCTCCTCTGTGTGAGCGTGAATATATGTAAAAACCTTCTGCATCCTGCTTTTCATAAACCTCTTTCTTTATGTTTTCAACAGGATGCCCTCTGCTTATCCTCCTGTGTGTTCCTGTTGCACCTTAAATCAAAATGCTGATGGAATAATCAATGTTTGTCTGCCAGAGAGGAACAGTAAACACCTGAGAGGGTCAGATAAATATAACAGACCAGATGAAACCATATAACCACAGGTGCCTTCATTTCCTCCCAGCGACATTTACAGCCTGACTGTGTGTGTGTGTGTTTGTGTGTGTGTGTATGAGCACATGTGCTGTCTCTATATTTGTATGTGTGTGTGTTTTAATACAAAGCAGTCTGCTGCATCTCCTAGTGGTTGTGTGTACATGTGAGGATGGAGAAGAGAGGAGGTCACCTCGACATGTTCCCAGTCATACGCACCGTACTATCAAACCTGAATGTATTATAGTAGAATTACAGATTCATATGGGGTTTCTGTCACCATAAATTGGTAGATTATTATATTAATTTAGCAAAAATATTAAGTGTGAGAACACTGTGAAACAAGTGGCTTTATGGAGCAAAAAAAATGAGCAAATGAAAAAGAAACTGGGACAGAAATAAAAGAAACTGCAGACCTACGTGTATATGAAGCAGCTCTATGTAGCGCTGGTCTCTGAACTGCCTCACTGTTTCTCTACCCTATTTTAATTTGGATTCTACTCTCTCTGAAAATCCATCCATCATTGCCACGAGCTTGCCAGCCAAGGCGAGGCATGTTCCACCACTGTATGAGGAGACCATGGAACAAGGAAAGTGTGAGTGCATGTGTGAAAGAAAGGCTGGGGGAATAGGGATAGTTAACTGCTAAAGCTGTTCCCTGGCCAACCAAGGCCTGACAGAAACATACAAAGACACTACCACATACTACACATGCTCACACACATGGTGTAAAGCAGAGAGGAAGGATAAATGAGCTCGAAAGGACAGGTCAGGACACTGAGTTTAGTGTGAATGTGGGGGCAAATACAGTGTGTGTTCTTGTATCCTAGCAGTGAAATTCCCGGTACACTATGTTTCCTAGTGCAGGGGAAGAATGTTACGCTCTAACAGTTGAGCTGGAGAGGCTTGTTGTGAGACCCGTGAGTGGCTGGGCAGAGCTGTTGTACAATCATATACCAATTTGGGTTACTGGTAGTGTACTTAACTAGATCCTCGTTTAATGGCGAATGGTCGTGATTTGTTCAAAACTAATGAGTGGTGGAAGATGTTAACAGATCTCATCTGAATGCTAAAGTGTTTTCGTGATTCTGAGCAGCTATTTAAGATTCCCTGACAAAATCCCTGAGCAGGCCCCCATTAGTCAAGAACTGTGCCGCCAGGATTCTGTCTATCACCTTCACTAGCTTCCAATCAAACCACATATCGACTACAATCTCCTCCTCCTCACCTACACATCCTTCTAGCCCCACCAAACCTCACTGATCTCCTTCACCTTATATTCCGTCCTGGAAGCTGTGGTTGCAGCCCCCACCCTTTGGAACTCTCTCCTGACCGAAATCCACAATGCTGCATCTTTGGACATTTTCAAAAAACTACTCAAGCGCCATCTGTTCTCCAAGGCCTTTGGCCTCAATTTACCCCCTCAACCCCGTCATCAGTGCTCACTTTCTCTTTATTTTTGTGCAGTTCATGCTCTTTATTTCCTTTGGTCCCTTGTGTTCCAGTAAGGTGTCCTTGGGTTTAATTGAATTTGTTATTATTATTATTGTTAAAAAAGCGAGATGGGGTTTCAAATGGGGAAAACTGCACAGTTTCAGACATTCTCTGCTAATGGAAGTAGTTGTGTAAAGATGGTCCATTACTAAAAGGACTGAACTGTTTGATGATCCCACAAGTACTTAAAGACTTGTAGAGTTGTTGGCATTTCAGGCTCCCAATTGGTTTAACTGAAAACATCTGAAAAGACGTTTTTACATATGTTCAATGTCATTAACAGCATAAAATACTGGTCTCATACTTAATTGCCAAAATGAGAAAAATACTACATTAATACGTACGTTAATAAAGACGTGGGTAATTGATTTGTCATTTGGACAGATATTGACAGATATTGATATCCATGATGATATCCCTATTGGAAATACTGATAGAGTTACTTAGTTCTGACATTTAGTTCTGTCTGACTGACAGTCTAACTAGATAATAAAAGAAAGCTCTATGGCATTCATTATCTGTGTGTATTTGTTCATGTTTTACAAAGGGTTAAACTTGGACTAGGCCATACAACAATTATATCACATCCTTAAAGGGCTCTTAGCTGTTATTTTGTCAATGCGCTGGTACTGGATTGGTACTATTTATGGGCTGACAAAATAGTATTGGAGGACTGATTTACAATCTAAAAATGACTGAAATGGTAGAAGAATCTTCTTTTTGTGCAACTATACCATCAGGGGAGCTCTATCCACTTGGCACCTAAAAAGACTGAAATGTGCAATTAAAAAGTAGATGTTGGCCTTGGTCTGAGGAGAAAGTTTGACGATGTTGTTCCATGTGGTTAGGTCCATTTTTGTACTTGGTGAGGGTATTAGCTTAATGTCAGCCTGAATTTCAGGAGATTTTTCTTGGATATCCAGAGGGACATCATTTTCCGAGTGTCTGTGCATATATGTGTGTGCACAAGAGGGTGAGGGACAGAAAGACACACAGAGATAGATTTCCTCTGCCAAGACATTTCTGGACACTGCTGGGTCTTTCTGCCCCGTCCTTTTCATTAAGGTGGTTGTGCTCAGGCTCGGTGCACTCACACATGGATTAAATAGGCTTAGTTATGGAAGCTCTGCAGTTTCAGTTCTCTTGTCCAGAAGGTCTTAAAGCAGGACATGTCTTGTTAGCTGTATCAAGTCCCCTGATTTCTGTTATCCCTATTGGGCTGTTGGCCAGTGTGTAAGCATGAACTATTGATCAACTTTGTACAAAGTCCACTGGGCTAGGGAACAGTATGTCGTATTTAAAGCAGAGTTTTGGTAAAGATAACTGAATATTTTACTGGTGTAAACAAAAGCCTGACTTTTAAAATGTGTATTTAACTGTGGCTGGCAAGTGGATCTAGTAATTCAGTGAATTTACACACTTTCCTCAACGACATCATATACATTTGTGGTTCATAATTAAGCAAAACACTTAATCTGCTCACACTCACCTATGACAGATGTGTCCAGAACCCTTTTTCTTGATGCTGTTATTGTTAAACCTCTCTGTTTCAAGCTGTTCTCGAAAAATATTGTTCAGTGAAATGCTGCAGTTGGAGCTTATCTTTAATCACTGCACTAAGAAGAAATAATGGAAGAAGTAAGAAAGAGCAGCACACTCACATTCCAGATGGAAAACATGTATTTTCAGTTCTATAAATACACAAATTGTCACATTGTGTCCTCTTCTAGATAAAAAATACCAGTCATCCTGTGCAACAAAGGACGGGTGATTCAAATCAAAAAGCTCACATGGCAATCAACATGACATAGACAGAGAGTACAAGGAAAGAACATTCAGCAAAGACAGGTCTCCAAACATATTTCTTTATATGAAATTTTCCTTTCAATCTGTGACTTTCTGCTTTGCTGGTTTCTTGATTGTGGACATATGGGCATTGAAGACCTTTCCTGGCATTGAACTGCTGCTCTTTGTGAGCTGCTCTTTCTGTTTCTTTGTTTGTTGATTGAAACACAGTGATTTGAAATGACCTGCCAGGTTTTCCCTTTAATCCTAAAGACCTAAAGAAAGCAAGATGTGTTGAAACACAGATGTATTGAATTCAGTTATGTGCCTTTTCCTTCAGTCATGTGTTGCCAAGCGTCAGGCCTTTCATGGAGACTATATTGTGAAGTTTAATTCAATCAATTATTATAGCTCTTTAAAGCTTTAATGGGAAGTCCCAGTGGACGCAGTGGTTACACTCCTGATTGTATTTAATAAATGTGGCTGCACTGACTCCATCATTCCTCTGGAAGTGCATTAATATTGCTTTAAAATGGTCAGAATGTGAAAACTCAATATGCACATGAAGGAATGTGTTTCAGGAGTGCCTGAGGTGAGATTAGATTTGAAGAGGTTCATTTGTGTCTGTGATGAGTATTAGCTGAGGGATGCTTTGTCAGCGTTCACACCAAGAGCTAACCCCAAACCTAATCTCCCTCCCTCCCTCTCTCTCTCTTTCTGACACACACACATGCACACAACTCTCTTCTCCCTGCATCAAATACTTTAACATTTGTATTGCATGCATGCACGTTGTGTGATCTGCAGCAACCACTTGGTAATGTAGGTAGTCTCTCAAAGCAGCCTTCAAAAGGCTAAAGAGCGCCGACTATTAGTTTGAGTTATATTTTGCTTTGAGGGCTACAAATCGTATTTCATATCTACAAATCAAGTTCTTCGAGGACGTGTGAATATTGCCCCTCAAAAGAAGATACATACCATATCGTTTTTAAGCAAGGCCAGCAGAGATATAAACTCCGGCCCTATCTTCCAGCACTGATTCAAGTCTGGTTAAGTGAGTGATTTATGGAATATAATGATTTTGGGGAGTAAAGTTTAAAGCCCCTGATTGGGACACAGCATGCTGCTGGCTTAGACTGTCTGAACCATTCATTCTTTGTCTGAAATTCATTCTGTACAACTCAGGTTCGGTTACTGAAGCAGCGTAAGCCCCAGTCGTGTTTGCTGTTCACCCATGATATTATCTGTAAATAGACTGTGTTCGTGTATGCAAGCACATGCACTTGCATATAATTTACACACAGAGATACTACTTGCGCAGCCTGAACTGCTGATTCAGACGGTGGCCCATGTCTTTTATTGACAAGTAGCCAGGGAGGCAAGTGAGATTTTACTAATTTGCAGTTTCCAACTACAAATTCTCAGGTGGTGTCTTTGGGCAGAGCTGCCTCAGCCAAGTCAGAGATGTGAGAGTTGGTTTTTAGAAAGCTAATCTATTCGTCTGAAGGGTGGCAGCAGCATCTCCCTCTGGTTTGAAGTGTTCTCCCAAGTGTTAGACTTGGTGATGAGAATCCTGCCAGTAGTGAACCAGCTCTTTAACAAATCTTGGGTTCACCTTATGAGGGTTTGGGGAAATGGATGGTTTGGAGGACTTTCACCCAGGAGAATAGGGTTCTTGTCCCGTGTGAAACAAAAGTAAACAACTTTTTATATATATTCTGTTTTTACAAAATTTCCATGGCTCACATTTTGTGAACCACGATTTTCACGTAACTTATGGTCATCACGTCACCCTTGTAACTACTACACTTCCGGCATTTATGTACATTTATTTAACCTTGCCAGTGGTTTTGTAGCTTAAATTCACAGAATCTGCAGCCTTTTTTAGAAACCATGTACTGTACGTGCATGTGTACTATTTTTAGAATGCTCCGCTGTACCGCGAGCCACAAAACACTCAAATGAGGTGTTTTGGATGGTACTGACAAACAGCCTACTCTGTTCTTTACGTTGGAGATCTTGTTGCAAATTGATATCAGTGTGACCCATGTTGCGCCATGTAGCATACAATAAATATACGCAACAATTGCTATCTCAGTCTAAAGGCACCTTTAAAACATTCTAAGATTGTCTTGACTCTGCCAAGGATTTTTTGGTTTGTCTGTTCGTCAGCAGGATCACAGAAAAACTAGTGGCCCGATTCAAGCAACTTTGTGAAAGAGTGTAACATGATTCAAGGGAGGACATTTAAATTTTGGAGTGAAACTGAATTGTGTGTTATTTGTCATAGTGTCTGCTGGTTTTGTCACATCCCTTGCTTTGCTGACTTTTACTGTCAGCAAATGAGATGTATCTTTTTTTTAAACACAATACAATATTACAATAGTGTCCATTAGACAATGTTGCATTGATATCTGCTGCAGATAAAAGTTCTCTCATAACTAGTAGACCAATTTAAAGCTGTGGATTGGAAATTCCCCCCCTCTCTTTTCCTCAATTTGACATGTCTGTCAAATTTAATTGCTCACTGAGAAGTACATCTGCATGTGGCAATATTCCAGTTAGGACCATGTGAAATCAAACATGGATGGTTTTGGATGAGCCTGCGCACAATTAATAAACACATGGTAAACCTGACTATGTGATCAGATTGTCAACAAGGGTTTACTGCTCTAAATTCCTGCTTTTGATGTCAGTGTCAAGATGTATGAACAAAACCTGTGTTGGTGCTGAAGATGTTCAGTTACGCCAAGCACATGCATGTACTTTATCACCTAATTAAAACTTTCTGGCTCGCGCTCCTGTGACAGTATAATTATTACTTTGAAAATAAACCTTCCCCCTGTAGCCTGACTGAATCCCTCAGCCACATCCCTCCTGTTTCGTACCACCTATTGGATCTTTGTTCTCAAGTCTTCCTTTGCTTTATTCTTTTCAGCTCTGATAGATAGGAATGGCTTTAACAGCAAAGAGATAAAGGCTTTTCTTAATTTCTGATCTATCATTATCTAGATATAGAGTTGTTTTGTAGAGCAGTTCAATGTGAAGTGCAGGTCCATGAAGTCTGATTAAATTGGTGTCAAATGGAATTCTATTCAATTCGGTATTTCAGTTAACCTGCACTGATCCAAAGTAATGTTTGAAGATAAAAACTTCTTTTCTTTTTGCATGAGATGAGTTAAGATGTCTGTAAAAGTGAGATTTGAGAGGGAAAGGTTAAAATAATTTATCTGCACATTTTCCAGTGTTTAGAAGCTCACTGGAAAAATAGCTGGCCAGTTCTTTCCAGCTTCCATTTCATCTGTGCACATTTGATGCCAGTGCACACATAGCTCACTTGGTGTACTCCACTGTACAGTATGTGGTTGTCTCAAGTCTATACTTTCTTTACACTGACCTAGATACGTCGATGTTGTGCCTCTCTCCTGGTTGAAAAACCTTCAATTTGGGATTCTTACATATCCACCAGATCTGGGTCTTCCTAGGACACAAGATGTGTGCTGTTGCTGACAGCATATTTGGCAGTTTCAGAGAAATGTATCCCACCCATCTGGTGCTCCAATTCTTTAAGGTAAACAATCACAAATGTAGCCATCGCTCGGAAAAGTCAAACTTTTACTTTGTTGCTGCAAGTTATTTGGAAAAATCCACAGTCGTGGTATTTATTGAATATGATTGTATCATGCCAGGACACTTTTTCTCTCCTGTACCTTCTGTTTTGTTGTTTGTGCACAGTTAAAGTCAACACCTTAATATAAATGCTTTGTTTTCATAAAAAAAAGCAAGTCAATAAAAATCCCTTTTTGCTGTGTTGCAAACTTGTTGCCATTAGACATTACTCTCTTAAAAACATTTTTGTAAAAAGAGCTTCAACAGCAACAAAGTCAATTTATAGTGTGTGCATTGAAATCAAATCATAATGGGATGTTATTACATTCCTGTCCACACCACTCACTTTCTCCTGCACTGTATTTACTGCGTTTCTGTCCTGGATTTCTCTGCGCAGCCCTGCTGTGAAACCTCTAACCCTGTCGACACAAAGCTCGCCTCCTTTTCCTGCAGGGCTGCTGGCCCGTGAGGACATTGTGCTTAGGCTCAGCGAGGGAATGGATTAACCCCCAAAATAACATAGCTTTATTAAATCACAACTCCCTTAGACCGTCTCTGCCTCTGTGGCGTCAAGTTTGCTTAACAGGCCCCCTCTGAACCCCGCTGCCCTGGTCTGGGGCCCCTGGTAAATTGGTGGCCCGGTCTTTGTGGCACTCTCTCACTTCATTACAGGCTCTGACTCCACTGAACCGTCTCACAGTATTGTGCAGCATGTGCATGTAAGGGAGTGGAGGAGGGGAGGGTAATAGGCAAGGGAGGATGTGTATGTGTGCAGTTATTTTTTAGAAGACAATACCTATGTACACAAACATGGATACATACTTTTATTCAATATTCAACATGCTGTTTCATAATAAGCCACTATGCTGTCTCAGTCACATTTATGAACTATTTCAGTTTTTCCCAATGTCCATCGTTATGTAAAGTTGACATCACTTTCATTTCCCTCATTACAGACATAAACAAACTGGAAATGAGGTTCATAATTTGAACAGCAAGTCACCACTTTAAATCACACTGTGCAGGTATACATGAACCTAAAAGTAGTACATTGCATCTCCGGGTGTGAAATAGGGGGAAAAAAAGTTGGAAAATGAAGTAGAAATGTCTGCTGTTCAACCTCCCTTTCACTCTGTTCTTGTCCTCTGCCAGATCCTGCTTAAGTTTCCTTCACTTTCACTTTGTTGAATTAGGATAATTAACTCTCCTGACACACTATGCAAAGTAATCAAATCTGTGCTTTGGCAGTATGTGAATTAGTTTAAAAGTCTGATTCGATGTTCTCTCACTCTCTCTCTCTCTCTCTCTCATACCATACCTTCCACCCCCACCCTACCCAACCCTCCCACCCCCCCAAGGTTGGCATTTATCCATGATTTTAATGAGATGGGCTATAGGAACAATGAACTTATCTAAATCATTCAGAACAGGGGAAATCTTCTTCAGCTGACTGACGCTGCCAGAAAGAGACATGCATTAATCAGCTAAACAGTGGGGACACATAAACCCAACATTTATTAACTGCACACGATCTCACAGAGATCACTCGGAGGAGACGTGGATGTGCACTTTTATTTATTAGCACATGTAAACATTTGCTTGAAACAAACATAAACATCACCTGAGGGTTTGGTAAGTCAGGCAGCTGATTCAGTTTGCACCATAAACAAATCATTTTTTACAAGGATCCCTTAGAATTGTAACATTTCTGCATTAAAATAAATATAAACAGCTAGACGGCTACAGCTTATATCAAACCCAGAGAAATCTGTCATTTTAATCAAGGACACACTCAGTGTCCGTCACCTCTCAAACGTGTCTTATCCCCTTTTGCGCACTCGTCTGCGGTGTGGTTGTCTGTCATAAATTGCCTTTTTATTCATTGTTCAGCCACATTTCTTCAAGTTTTATAGATTTTAACTACATAATTTAATCAGATGAAGGATTTCAGTCATCAGACGTCTGGATCTTAAGTTATCAGAGAAACAAGCTGAACAAACATTAGCAGCCGTTCAGCTCGTGGCCCCTCTGCTGACGAGCCAAACAGTATCAGAGAAACAGTGACTTTTAAGGTGAAACTGCTATATGTAATGTTTTTGTTTTGGAGAGGTGGAGGGCTCAATATTAAATATTGTATGTTTAAAGCTGCTTTAATAAGTATACTGTACTCTGTACTGCGCTTGCTGTACTTATCAACCAACGTATGCTGATATGATCTGAAATGAGCTAATATTGGCTGATAACAAGTTTGTTTACTTACTGTAAAAATCATCATCAGTCTAATATTTAGCTGCATCCTCTTCTTCGCAACCCAAAACTGTCTCAAAGCATAAAACCCCTTAATTTTCTAATTGGCAGGCTTTTCAAGTGGGCTCAGTTATGGCTTTAATCTTCTTTTACCTTGATTAACCTCAATGTACTGAAAGAAAACAGCAAGTGTTCTTGTTATTTATGGTTGTGTTGTCTTGGCCCGAGACATCTTTCCTCGTTGGTGGTGTAACATTGGGACATTCTTTGTCTGACATGGTTTACAGAGCCAACAGCATGCTTCTGAGGTCGCTAACCGGCCAATGACATTCCAGCGGCTCCCACGGTAACCGGGGGAGGGGGGGGGGGGGGGGGGGGGNCGTTCAGCTTTGGAGCATTGTGTCACATTTTACAAGCCAATGGGACTTTTTGACCACATTTTATGAAGCGTGTTAATGACTGCCAACTACAGAAACTTAGTGGTTTTCTGATTACATGTAGAAGTAATTCTCAGAATCCTTAAACACATCAGAGTGTGTGTGCAGGCAGAGGGTCGGGTTAATGTAGTGTTGGTATGTGTGTACGTACTGCATATAAGGCAATCAACACAATGAAGAGCATTGGCGGAGCGCAGTTTGAAAATTTTAACTTGTTCTTTGGCAAATTGGACCGCCCGGCCAACTGGAAAAGAAAACCCTTTTCAAACCACAGTAAAGTGAATTGTGTCAAAACTGAATTGGCTGAAAATGTCTGGTCAGGATTTGCGAGGTTCAATGTAAAGACTTTAGCAGGAAAAGCTTAGTGGCAGATTCTGCAGAAGAAGCAAAGAAACTCCTCATACACACACGCACGCAGACACACACACACTACAAAAGTAGTTTCGCTGGCTGCCAGATAAGCTAAAGTAATAACAGTGCCATCTCAGCTAATTTTAGCCCTGTATTGAATGTGCCGCCACCAGTATTCATGGCAACATTTCTGGCTGGGCTTAACTGTATGTTCGCTCTCTCTGTATTGCCTGTCTCACTCTCTCATTCTTCTTTTTCTTCCCATCTCTCTCTTTTCTATGTTGTTTATTCCTCCTCCCCCTCAATTCTCCATCCCTCTCTCCTCCTTTTCATTCACCGCTCTGTTTGAGAGCTATCTCGTCCGATTTGTTATGAGGGGCCATAGCTAATGCCTGACATTTCTAATCTGGGAAACACCAATGCGATCATTTCCACATCATTTTTTTTTGAGAATAGCAAAGCCTCTTTACAGAAATAAATATCTCCTTATGCTTGCTATGATTGGTGTTTTTCCCCAGCCCTTTCTGTTCTGCAGTTTGTGAAACACAAACATTAACTCAGTCTTACATAATAAAGAATAATGACCGCTGAGAATAGAACACTGTTTACATGCCAGGTATTAGCACCTACAGCCATGCTTGCGCTTTCTCTCCACAAAGTTTCCAAGAAACTTTTATTATTCACAGTGCAGCATTAGTTGCATGGCTGAGACATCCTTATCTTATAATAACAATCATCCACAAGAGGACTTTGTTAAGAAATCCTGCAGCTCTTTCACTGCAGGGTTTAGGAGATTTTCTATGATGGCTTCCATTTGAAACAATAATGAAGGCAATCCCATTTCCATTCCCAGTCTTGTGGCCTAGCCTGCCATATTGAGATTGACCACATCAATTTTGAATGGCCTTGGTCCAGCAACAAGGAAGCAGTTGGCTTCCCCTTGGTACGAACATCAATGGGTTGGCACAGGAACAAATGGACAGAAGCTCATTTCCATGAAACATTACGTATGCAAGTTGACAGCTACTTCAAAGCTGTAGCTGGTACATATTGGTTGCTCCCTGCGTCCGTGTTCCCAGCCTACACATCCCTGATACGTCTGGTTTTGTCTACAAATGCACTTTTTTTTTCTTGGTACGTTGAGCTGATTCTGCACAGTGGAAATAAGGCAAGTAAACAAATGATATTCTCCAATGGAAAAGTGAGAAATAAACTTTAGATTTTTCTGTTTCATCAAATTAAGATTGAGTTTTGCACACACTCTGAAACATTGAGCAGTGAATTCATCCTCTGCATTTAACTGATCCTTTACATACCAGTGAACACACCATGCTTAGGAGCAGCACCAGGTTAGGCACCTTGCTCAAGGGTACTTCAGTCCTGGGGTTTGAACCAGTGACCCTCTGGTTACAAGCCCGAAGCCTAACCTCTTGACCACAGACTGCCCATGTTTGTTTGTATATCTTCAAATATACAATGTCTTGACTTTGTGATTATTATTATCTTTTATTTGTGGCATTTGGCAGCTTCAATCAGGAGAGACCTTTTTGTTGATGCATGCAAAAAAAGAGATAAATGAAAGAAAGAAAAGACTTTGGCACTTAAACCCCATTGAGTGTGGATGTGTGATCAGCTCAGTGCAGTGTCAGGTGTGTGTGTCTCTGATTGCCCCTGATTTGGACCAGGTGTGTGTGTCTCTGATTGGCCCTGATTTGGACCAGGTGTGTGAGGCCTATATATGTAGTTGGGTTCCAGTGCTCTGTGCTGACTCTCTGTCTCACCTTCAGAGGCAGAGAGCGTCTCCCCTTCCAATTCATGCATTTAATAGTCATTCTGGGTGTTTAGTTTATGCTCCCTCCTCAGTGGTTTATTTCCTCCCTCCTCCTTATCCAAGCCCTTTTATTGAAAGGAGCTTGTTATTTCTTTTCGTATTGCATTATTTAGGTGTCTTCCCCTCTCCCATCCAATCTCTTGCGATGTTTGTGGTTATCCCTCTGGGATAACTTTCAGATACCCTGATACCTCAACTGTCTTCCATGTCTCATCACCCCTAACACCCTTTGTTACCATACTTAAAGGGGGTAGAGAAGCCATGAGCTGTGTAGGATGGTGGTGTCATGATCATGAATAAGGAGTTTCTGGATTCGCTGAAACCAAAAACTGTTTGTTCGTTCAAATAGTCTTCCAAACCCTGCAAAATGCCCAACATGTACGCCAACACCACTCTTAACTCCTCGAATGCCATCTGTATACCGCCAGACAGTTTATGAAGCAGCGTACCGGAAGTAGTTCTTACATCGTCTTGTAGAAAGGGCTACAGAACCATCTAACAAAGCTGAGTCAGCCAGGTCACAGACCATGATCCCCCACCCCCACCAGTTAACTCCAGTTTACTTGTGAGATTGTTTCTAAAGAGATATTTTTCATGTGTTTTGTCATGACTTTGTGATTATCTATTTGTGGCATTTGGCAGCTTCAATCAGAAGAGACTTTTTTTGTTTATGCATGCAAAAAGAGATAAATGAAAGAAAGAAAAGACTTTGGCACTTTAAACCCCATTGTGAGTGGAACTCACACATGCTATTCAGTGAGTGTGGATGTGTGATCAGCTCAGTGCAGTGTCAGGTGTGTGTGTCCCTGATTGGCCCTGATTTGGACCAGGTGTGTGAGGCCTATATATGTAGTTGGGTTCCAGTGCTCTGTGCTGACTCTCTGTCTCACCTTCAGAGGCAGAGAGGTGTTTTCTTGAGTCTTCTGGACTGTTGGTTGTTTGCCCTTTGTCATTTTTAAGCCCAGCTCTTTTTGTGTTTTCAAGGCTTTCATTTTCAAGCCATTTTTATTTTATAAGAGCTATCTTATGCTCCTTCCCCAGTGGTTTATTTCCTCCCTCCACCTTATCAAAGCCCTTTTATTGAAAGGAGCTTGTTATTTCTTTTCATATTGCCTTATTTAGGTGTCTTCCCCGCTCCCATCCAATCTCTTGCGATGTTTGTGGTTATCCCTCTGGGATATCTTTCAGCTACCCTGATACCTCAACTGTCCCATGTCTCATCACCCCTAACACCCATTGTTACCATACTTAAAGGGGGTAGAGAAGCCATGAGCTGTGTAGGATGGTAGTGTCATGATCATGAATCAAGAGTTTCTGGATTTGCCGAAACCAAAAACTGTTGCTTGTTCATATAGTCTTCCAAACCCTGCAAAATGCCCAACATGTACGCCAACACCACTCTTAACTCCTCGAACGCCATCTTTGTCTGTATACCGCCAGATAGTTTATGAAGCAGCGTACCAGAAGTAGTTCTAACATCATCTTGTAGAAAGGGCTACGGCGCCATCTAACGAAGCTGAGTCAGCAAGGTCACAGACCATGATCCCCCACCCCCACCAGTTAACACCAGTTTACTTGTGAGATTGTTTCTAAAGAAAGGAGATATTTTTCATGTGTTTTGTCATGACTTTGTGATTATCTTTTATTTGTGGCATTTGGCAGCTTCAATCAGAAGAGACTTTTTTTGTTGATGCATGCAAAAAAAAAGAGATAAATGAAAGAAAAGACTTTGGCACTTAAACCCCATTGAGTGTGGATGTGTGATCAGCTCAGTGCAGTGTCAGGTGTGTGTGTCTCTGATTGGCCCTGATTTGGACCAGGTGTGTGAGGCCTATATATGTAGTTGGGTTCCAGTGCTCTGTGCTGACTCTCTGTCTCACCTTCAGAGGCAGAGAGCGTCTCCTCTTCCATTTCATGCATTTAATAGTCATTCTGGGTGTTTTCTTGAGTCTTCTGGACTGTTGGTTGTTTGCCCTTTGTCATTTTTAAGCCCAGCTCTTTGTGTGTTTTCAAGGCTTTCATTTTTGAGCCATTTTTGTTTTTATTTTATAAGGGCTCTTATGCTCCCTCCCCAGTGGTTTATTTCCTCCCTTATCCAAGCCCTTTTATTGAAAGGAGCTTGTTATTTCTTTTCATATTGCCTTATTTAGGTGTCTTCCCCTCTCCCATCCAATCTCTTGCGATGTTTGTGGTTATCCCTCTGGAATAACTTTCAGATACCCTGATACCTCAACTGTCTTCCATGTCTCATCACCCCTAACACCCTTTGTTACCATACTTAAAGGGGGTAGAGAAGCCATGAGCTGTGTAGGATGGTGGTGATGATGAACCAGGAAAAAGTAATTTATCTCACTGATTCTTTATAGATATGAGAAAAAAGAAACTTTTAATAGCAAGAGATTTTGAGGGAAACGATCCGCTTCCCAAACCAACCTGAAAGGGAACCGACTTCATCTCCGAAGAGAAATATTAGAGATCCAGGACAATATTATTGAGAAGGAATCATAGTTTTCAAAAGAAGAGCTGCAGACGGGAAGACAGTGAACATTCTGCTGACTCAGAGGAGCTACTTTACAGTTTTCAGCATTTAGGTCGTGCCCTTTTCTGCAGCAACTTATTTCCCCTTCAGACATAAATGCTCTGCCAGTTTTAAATGTTGGCATCACGTTTGAAAAAGCAACCTGAGTCATTTTATTTCCATAACTGTTCTGGCCGTTTTCCTGCTGAGGACCATGTAACATTTCTGCGCCGTTATGAACCGCGCTCATGTGTAAGTGCATGCAGTTACTCTGCCATTAAAAGCACAGTTTTATGACTGTTCTACCATTTGACATTTCTGCATATAGCATTAGAACTAATCATGGGAGACAAGAATACATTAAACCCAGGGCTTTTGATTGTTAAGTGGTGGATTAGACTGAAATGAAAGATTGTTTATGGCTTAGATTGACACAGGAATTTGATAACTCCTGTTCCACTGCGCCAAGGACGAGATAACAAGTAAACAGTCTCTCACCTTGCTCATCATGTGTAACTTCCTGCAGTGTCCTCTCTCTTTGGCTAGATGCCAGTCCTGTGAACTTTAATGTCACTGTACTGTATCCCGAGTCGGCCGCCTTTTGGCTAACATTCTTTCAAAATTTCACATTAACTTAGCCTGGCTCCGCCTGCCTAGGACAGGGAACCGAACAGAGACAATATACTTACTATAAGTCCGTAGAAGTTGTGTGCTTTTCACCACATTCGTTATACTTTTCCAAGAGTGCCAAAGCTAAAAGCCACTACTTAAAATATACAGAAAAAACAAGCAGTTTCAGTGCTCCGTGTTACTTCTCAAAGACATTTTAGATGGACTCATCTTTAACTTTTGACCCTCTTTAGTCACAGAGACGCTGCCACCTGCTGATAAAAGAGAGGAATAAAATCTGAATTACTAGTACACTGTTTGTGAAATAACACCATTAAGGAGAAAGATCCACTTCACAGTCCTAGATGTGATGTACTGCTTGGCGTTTTAACAAAATAACGGGGTGGCTGCCTGCCTGACGGGCTGGCGTGAGCTCTATTTAGGGGAATGGTGGAACCCCCTCCTCTCTCTCTCTCCTGTTGTCCTGTGCTGTGACTCCTCTGCTTGCCCTCTGGTTACATGCCTCTTGTACTGTGCAAGGAGAGCACTTCACACTTCCCCAGTGAAACCAGAGCTCTGCCTTCAGCCTTCAGCCTCATGCCTTGCCATGTCCTCTGGGTTATTTTTACTCCAGCAGTGGCTACTTCTGCCAAACCCATACCACAGCCTGCTGGACTGGAGCTGGGGCTGTGTGTGTGTGTGTAGGTGTGTGAGTGGTAAAAACGTGCATTTCTATGAGCAGAATAGAGTTGGGCAATGTGCCAAAAAAAAGACAATATAATTCTTACAATTATGGACATTGTAGTTATTGGAAAGGACAGAAAAGGCTGCATTTTTGAATGCCTTGTAAAGTAATTATCCAGTCCAGATTTTTTAATTAGGGGCCACTTAGATATTGGATATTGTCATTTAGGTGGAAAAGAAAAAGTCCAAAATCAAGGAGAAACTTTCGTAAATGTAATTTATTTTTCAAACTGCAGACTTCTTATTAATCCTGGAACATTCAGCCCCCTTTTACTGAGAATTGATTGAGATCTGCAAGAATTAAACATTTCTCTAATTGGATGGCGACCAGTTCTGTTCTGCTGCTGAGGACTCATTGTCAATAAACCTCGGAAAGCCACACATCCTCTGAATGAGACATCCTGGTTCTCTGGTTTGTGATTACCCTCGAGGTCCAAGCAGTTCATTTTATACAGTGAGGTCAAGTTTCAAAATGCAGTCTCCCTACAATAAATGGCTACTATGGCAACGAACATCCACACATATGACTAAAATTGGGCTTGTTTAATTCATAAGAGTCTCAGCTTTCCAGTCATACCAAATTTCTGCAAGTCCTGTTTAGGGACCCCAGTATGCAGAAATACATTAGGTGAAATGTTTAACAGTAAGAGGTTAAATAATATGACAGTTTTTTTTGTAACTAGATGACTGAATTGTATGATTTCCATCCCACAGTGTAGTTCTGCACTCATAACCTCCTGTTTGCTATAAAGTCATTCACAGAGCATTGACTCATGCTGGCATGACAACATGAGAACCACTAATGGCCAATTGTCATTATTGGCTGTAATCAAGCAATTACAGCTGATGAATCACATTATTTGCCCCAAAAAAGCAATTTGTTGTGCAGCAATAAAATACAAGAGAAAAAGCACAAATGCAATTTAGTTAGATTATAAATGACAGTGTTGAGATATTTATAATTTGGCTTCTGCGTTCCCGACACCTCCCCATGCCGCACAGTGTCGGAGCACAGCTGGAGGGAACCACATCCCCTCTCTGCCTCCAGCTGGTGCTGAAGACGGGCCCGCCCATGCCACAGTCACCCATACACAACATTAAAGAAACAAATATATATTCACCACATCACAAAAATTAACAATAGATGGGGGTTTTTTACCAGTAAATCCTGCCATACAGGTGTTATTTAGGGCCGTAGAAACATTTCTTCTTTTGAGAGAGCAGAAGTGATTTATAAAAGCTGAGAAATCTGAAGTGACAGAATTTCTTTCCAGATGAATTTCTTTTTAAAGCTGCTAAGTGCTGCTTCAGCTTTCAACTCATCTCCGAACCTGGAGGCTCCATTTTCATATCCCAAATTTTTTTTCTCCCCCTCCTCTGTCCTCTTGTACTCCTGGCTGTCCGCTTTATCTAATTCTCTCTCTCTCTTGCTCTGCCTCAGTGAAGTACATCAAGGAGATGTCGGCCTTCTTTAAGAACTCGGGGTCCCCTGGGGCCGCCCTCCCCTGGGAGTCTCCCCCCTCCACCCCGCAGAGGGGGTCTGAACTCTCACCTGAGGTGAAGGAGCCCCGCAGCATCCCTCTGAAGATGTGCCAGGTGTCACGAAAACAGTGCCCCCCGGACACAGAAAACAGGTTCAGAATAAAATTTACCTTACGTTACATTTAGATTTTCCTTTTTATCATTTTCTTGAGGAAAAAAAATTGACAGACCTCAACCTGAAAATAACAAATTTGCTCCGAAAGGAACATTAGATATACTTCTCAGCCCATCTCTGAGTTAATATCTGAAACCCATTTGTCTTTTATTCCTCTAACTGCCCCTTTTCTCCTGTTTTTTTCCTCCCTGCCCGCCTCCCACCGTCTCCCTCTCATCTCATTTGCCAGGTATTTCGAAGTGATTTCGTCCAGCAGAAAGAACTCTGTGTTCCTGCGGGCAAAAGACCCAGCCATGGCTCAGTCCTGGTACAATGCCATCCAAGCTGGCTCTGCCAACCTTTTACCAAGAGTGAAGGAGGAGATGAAGAGCATGCAGCTTGGCATGGAGGTCAAACATCTGGGCTGGATTACAGAGCAGGTATACAGGAATACCTGATGTTTTCCAGCATTTTATAATGCTGCTCTTAGTATGTCATGGGTTTTTTTCTCAGTCATATACTTGTTTTGCTCAGGATAACATGCACATAACTTCCCGATCCCAGATACATATGTCCCCTTGGTATTGCTGTCATATATTTGACATGCATGCTAATCGTAAAGCACCATATGAATGAGTTCACTTAATTTCTTCAACTGGGCAGGTGACCCAGGGTCCAGAGAAACCAGTCATGGCCGTGTTGACCGACAAAGACCTGCTCCTGTATCCCTCCTTGCCTGAAAGCAAAGAGAGCCTCAGCAACCCCACCAAGAGTCACCCGCTCATTGCTACCAGGTTGAAACTCACAAACGCCTGCATATACACACATACACCTCAAACTTTACTCAATAATTATTAACACACTGAGCACACGTAGCACATTTGGCATTACATAAACTTCTGTCCTCCACCCTGAGCTGCCCAGTTTGGAGTTAACAGACCTTCCCATGGCTTGTTTTGGCCCAGTCAGAGCACACTTGCTCACTCTTTCCATAGCTGGACTGTTGGACATTTTGCCTCTATAACGTCACATTAATTTGGAAAACATTAGTGGAACCAGAACCTATGACTCATGTGTTTTTCCTCCCTTCTGTCTCTCCAGCGCACTCCACATCTCACTTCCCCTGTAACACACAAACACGAATACACCTTCATTTGCTCTCCTGGGTCGTCTTTTTCTAAGAATCCTAATTACCCTCTTTATCATCCATGTTCTTCTACTTTATCCTTTCCCCTTCAGATTGGTCCACTCTGGGCCAGGAAAAAGTTCCCCTCTCCTGGACTCTGACCTCTCATTTGGCCTGCGTTCGGGCACGAAGCAAGGCGTGGAGACGCATGTGTTCAGGGTGGATTCTGCCAAGGAGCTGTCCACCTGGACTCATCTGCTGGTGGAGGGTTGCCATAATGCTGCTGAGCTCATCAAGGAGGTCACCACGGGTACAGTTAGAGAAATTTGTTCGACTCCCAGTTCTGTCTTCATTCTTGCCACACAGTTTCTCCACCTACGAGTTGAAAAATTCAAATTTTGTTCTGAATGATGCAACCAAGGTTCAAGGTTTGACTCCCACTGGGGTCAACCTCTTCTCATGGCACTGCAAGTTTCTTTTGATGAAGTTATATGCCACATGATGAAAGGCATATCAGAGAAAGAATTGTGTTTAGGCCAGTTATGCTAATTCAGGTCGCAATGGCTGCCTTTATTAGTAGTTCAAAGTAAGGGCATGTTATTTAATGATTAGTATTAGAAACAAAAGCAGTTAAAGCAGCTTTAGGGAACTTTTAACTGCTTATGAAAGGGACTGAAATTACTGCTTTGCCTCTACATGACCTACATAAGCAAACAAGACCCACCAGCTACTTCTATATATTCATTCTAAACGCCTGTCCCTGCATGTGACTCCCCGCAAAATCAGACAAAGTTATTGATTGAAAAGTCTGTTTACACTTTTGACCCTGTCGGAGTTTTAATGAGTGGTATGTTAGAAGAAAGCAAGAGGAAATTTAGCTTTAAATACTGTAAACAGATGAAAATAGTTGCATCTTTGTTTCCAAAACAAATGCAGGCCAGATCAAGATCTTTACAACAGGAAGTGGTGCTCATGGAAACAATGCCACTTTTGTCCACAGGAGCGCTAAAATCAACACAGAAGTCTCTTGTAGTTGCTTTAACTGTGAACCCATTATTAGCCTGAAATGTATATAAAACACCTGTTCCAACAGGACTTTTCTAGGTGGATAATTGTGCAGATTTCCCCAAAAGAGAATGCAGGCGAGACACATGTTATATTGCATCAACAAAAAGAGCTCTTCTTAGGCAAAATCTGTGTTCGAAATATGAATAAAAGGGGAGTCCATCTACCACAAGTCCAAGCACAACACTGCTGTCACTCTAACATTAACTGACAGGTCTTTTACACTAATACAAGGCAAGCTGTTAAAGTTGCAGTAAAATCTGCCGATACATTCAATTATGATCTGTTGACAATCAAAAAGACTGATTATATCCAACAAACTCCTCACTCATATCTTATATAATATACCTGGAATCTGTTTAATTCAAACAATTACTGCTTGGCCACAATACAGAATTTCTATTGAGCAGAAACACACACACACACATCAGATGTTATAATGGGTCTCATCCTCACAAAGCAGGATGAGGAGTTATGATGTATTGTTCCCTGCACAAAGATTTAAAGACTGTCGATTTTAGCAAAATGTCCTCAATCTCTGGAGATTTCTCCTGGCTGCATGTTTATAAAAGACTGGAACCTGTTTTTGTTGTTTTTGTTGTTTTTGAAAGGAAAGCTTTGGTAATAGATTTTCTTCTGAAGAGCTTGAATGGAGACAAACCATTTCTTGTTTCAGGTACAGCAGTTTATTTAGTTTTTAAGCCCAAGCAGCTCTTTTCACTTCTATGATCCAAATTCTGCATTCTAGTCATCAAAGTTTCTTCTGGTAACTTTATCCTACTTATAGACAGTATAGTGTACAGTGTAGTAATGCTGTTACATTGCCCTCTGCTGGTAGCTTGAGGTGGTGCAAAAACATCCCGTGTAAAACCTGAAATTGTCTAATTTTAGAATCAGAATTAGGACAAGTGTTCCCTTTAAGACCTATTATCTTTCTTAACAATGAGCTTTATTTAAATAATGTTGTTATCCTTTCAGTGGCACGCTCATTGCCAAGAATTCAGGGCTTTGCATTCTCACAGAAACACCAAGCTCACAGCAAAATGAGAACAGAGTTTTTTGAGGACACCTTCATCTGTAAAATCACTTCATTATCTTCCTTTTCTCCGCCTCTATAAAAACCCTGTTTTTCTTTTCCAGCCTGTAGTTGGAATGGGAAGGAGTGTACCCTGGGAGTCCACATTGATGAGGGTTTCACACTATTCACAGAGGAGATGGGTGTCAGAAAAAGTATTCTGCTCCAGCAGCCCTTTGAGCGTCTAAGAATGTCCTCAGATGATGGAGTCCGCATGATGTTCCTCGACTTTGGAGGCCCGGAGGCTGAGATTGTGAGTTGCGGTTCCTCTGGATGAAGCATTTTTAATGTCACTACCACCATACATCTGAGCTGTTATGTGAAACATTTTAAAGTCAGCTGCTATTGTTGTTATCCAACATGACAGTTAGTGAGAGTGATCTCATGGATAACTGCATTAAAGGCAAGGTGGAGTGTATCTAAGGGGAGACACTAGAGGTGAATAGGGTAAATCAAATAAATATCCTGAAATTTCCCCAGTTTATTTACATTAAGACAAAACATTTTTGCATTACACGTTTTCTACATCTTGCTGATAACAGCACTGTAGTGGAGTATTCCTACAGTGTGGTATTAGTACTATTTTAAGTACAGGATCTGAATACTCCACCACTGTTAAAGAAACTTTAAAAGAAAAAAAGGGAAAGCTCTCTTAACAATATCTAATGAGTGAATGAACTTTTTTTCTTTCACTCCTTTCCTGCTCTCTAAACTCTATCTCTTCTTCCAGCAACTGGACCTCCACTCTTGCCCCAAGATCATAGTCTTCATCATCCACTCTTTCCTGTCTGCTAAGGTGAAGCGACTTGGCCTCCTGGCATGATAATGGCCAGCCACCTGGAACATCAGCAATAGGAATATTCAATAAAACACACAGCCAGAAGACTCTGAAACACCAGAGGATGTGGCCCGGGAAAAGGTGCTGACTCACCCCCTTCTTTTCAGCCCTCCTTGGCCTCTAAAATGATCGTTTCTGGTCGGGCCCCTGCTGGTCTTTCTACGGAAAAGAAGAGAAAACTGCAACACTGATGGACCTTTGTTGAACTTGTATGGTAAAGAGCGTTTTTATAGTTGGAGGAAGTCAGCAGCCACTTAGGGGATCTGACATCTGTCAAATCTGTTACAGTGGGTCATCACACTTTATGAGGGCAAACCGTGTGAAGTGACAGCCTGCATCTTAATGATTCTAAGCTTGAAGTCCCAACCATTTTCAGTTTTTTTGCCCCATTGTTCAGTTTTGTTTTGTTTCGTGAGTCACAGCAGGCCTTTGTCATGAGCATCCTTTCATCGTTCAGTCTCTGCTTTATGTGCTTTGAGCAGTCACAACAAAAGTTATTTCACAAATGTCCTGATTGATGTTGGACAAACATTTTTTTCTGAAGGCAGCTTCAGTGGAGTGACAGAATGACATGACTGATGACTACATGATCAATAGTCTGTACTGAACAATGTACAGAAAGCAACTATAACTAAATGCTTTTCATGTGGATGCTTAAGTTGCCTTTAGTCTGAATTTTACATACTGTTTGTGGAAGAAAACCTCTAAATGCCAAATCTAATATATGCCTCACTGCAGCAGAACAACTTGTTGGTTTATTTTCTCTCTCCTTTCATGTTTAAAGTGCTAATCCATGGCCTAACAAAGAGAAATGACTAAGAGTATAATATGAAAGCCGTTTTTTTTGTAATTACATTTGAGCTTAACCAATAAATTAGATTACAACTTGTACTTTTCCTAACAAAAGAGACTCCTTCCTTGAGTCTGGAGGGCCTCAGTCAGTCAATGTGACTCAGCAGTTTGTTTTCATATCAGCCTTGTGAAGTACTAAATAAGAGCTCTTGTGCGTTTAGCTTCCTACTGACAAAGGTTGTTCCATAACCCTGAATTGTTGGATGACAAACAGTTCGCTGAAAGAGCTCCAGTCCAGCTGAGCTTCTTCTTCTGTGTGATTAAACCTTCAAGTACAATTCAACTCTTAAATAATCTGGTACAGCGTCTTTGTCTGTACTTCATCATTTGATCACGAAAGAGGACAAATCTCCATCAGAAAGCCACTGATGGTCCATTTTCTCCACAATTTGTCCAACATTTAGCTATGTTACTTTACCATATAAAAGATGTTGAGTTGTTTACATCATAAAGTGTTTGTTTTTTTTTCTTTTAATATTTGTGTCAACTGAACATCCACAACTTGGGGCCTTCTCTCTGTGTCCAACACTAAACAGACTTGTATTAATATATATTTCAAGACTAAAACCTGTTTGCTTTCAAGAATAAAATGTATTGTATATTCTTATTTAAACAAAGGTGTGCCTTGCAGGGTTGTTTGTATATAAACATGTAATAAACTTTGTTAACTTTTAGTGTTTTCTCGACATTTGATTTATTGATGCTGTATAAATGTCGCTCTTAAGGATTATTTTACTTTCATTTACTTCTTTGAAGACCAAGACTCAACTGAGTAAGCTTACCGGCCAAATCATGCCCAGTTTATTCAGTTCAAAGACTGAGTGCTCAAATACAACAGGCGAAAATAACACGTTAGTGATGTATGACAAAACCTGCATGGTCAGAGGTCAAGCAGCCCCTTTAAAAAGGGTCATATGCGTTTTTTCCCTCACCAAATTTTACCCTAACATGGGTCATTATTTAGCCCCTCCCTCAGAAGGTATCATGACATGGTTGGTACCAATGGATTTCTTAGATCTCCTACTCTATTAAGACAGAAAGTCTCCTAGCAGGCTGTTGGACTGTGTGTTTAAGAGCTGATATTTCCCTCGGTAGAGACTAACAACAGAGCTAAAAGGAGAGTGAATATTGTACTTCCATTCATCAGGCTGCCAGAAACATAATGTTTGCTGTATATGTAAACAGGCATCTCTCTGCAAACATGTAGGCCACAACAACTGCATAAGGTCAGTGTTTTGTTTCAGGCTTTTCCACCCATGGCCTCCAAAAAAAAAAAAAATCAATGAAAGCAGCTTTAAAGGCCTTTGCTGTGAAACTACACACTGCACAGAAACATTGTATATTATGTTGGCTGCATCAGTCACTGTATCCCGAAGCATTATTTTGAAACCTAATGTGGATTTACTGCTCACTATCATCAAAGAAAACCCAAATTTGGTCAAAGAGGAAGAGGTCTTGGAGGAGTTGAGAGATGTCTCTGAGGCATATTTATACTTCTCTGTTAACTTCTTATATGATTCTGAAATGGAAAGAAAGGCATGCATAAGAGGGACTGAATTTTTTATGACTACTTGTGAAAAGAGGATTGAATAAAAATATCCAACTATCCATCTACCTATGTGCTGCAATAGCTCTTTCCAACAGTCTTGTAAAGTCCTTTTAACTCAGTTCTTGTGCACTTTTCATATCCAGCTGCAAGTTTTAATGTCATATCTCGGCGTCTTTAACGATCCGTTCCACTGCGCCGCTCCAGACAGCAGATCTAGCCTCCGCACGGTCTTTATTTAACAGCCCCAGTTGGTGGTCTGACAGTTTTATTAAGTCCAGACAGATCTGTAGAATGGGGAAAGCAAAGACGATGATGATGATGAGATGCTTAAGTCAGCGGGGTGTGTGATGGAGACAGTTAGGCCTGCTGCTAGCCATTGTAAAAGGAGCAAGCAAACAGTCTCCTCTTATATGCTTTTACTGCCACGAGGCAGTGTTATCAGTGAGGCGCAGATGCTGTTTGTTGCTGTGTAAAGTGCGAGTGTGTGTGTGCATATGCTTTTTAAAAACGTGTGCATTTGCATGTGTGTGCCTGGACAACAAATGGAAGCAGGAGAGTCTCGTAATAACAGACTGTGAGTTGTATATCAGCCCATCAAATCAGAATAGAGTGTTCACATTTGATCATATCTTTTCTCTCCGTTCTCCCCCTCCCTCCCCCCCTTATCCTCCTTGTTGAGTCGTTACCATGGTAACGGCAGGGAGCTCTCACATTGGCCGCATCTATCTCTTCCCCCTGAACTATGGTTTCGCTGCTGAAATTGCCAATCAGCCTCTCAGATCCGCTGGAGAGGAGGAGGAGGAGATTGTGTGAATATATTTTGATTAACAAAAATGGAAGGGCACTTAGGAGGGAGAGGAAGGGGGGAGAAAATTGTCAGAAAATATGATGTTAGTAAGGGAAGGGGGCTAAGAGAAAATGTTGCACTGGATAGAATACACTCTGCAAATCCCTTCTTTTGTGTTGAAGCCTGGAGAAAAAAACACTAGTGCACACAAAGAGAAGGAATATTGACTCTGAATAAGATTAAATGGGAACTAAAGCACTCAATCAGTGTCAATCAGGTATTATGCTCTTTGTTTGAATTTCAACAATAACCAGGAAATAGATTAAACAATAAAAAGACAGGAGATGAGGCCAGTTCTGGCAACATTTATCCAAGATTTCGTCCAAAGAAGTTACGCTCTGATGTTATTATGTTCGTCTGCAGGACTGCAGAAAGATGATTTCCATGAAACTTGCTATAAGGGTGTTGCATGGGCCCAGGTAGAACCCATAAAGGTTTGGAGCTGATCCAGTTTATGGGGTGGAAACACAAATTAATTTTCCTTAACGTTGCAAGATGGGGAATTTTTGCTGCATACATGTTGCGGGAAAAAAAAGAGTTTTCCGATCATAATTCATGGCTCACCTGATCCTTTTCCTTCACACCTCATTGTCAGGCAAATAGTGGAAACATCCGTCAACATGTTTAAACATGCTGAGCAATAAAATACATTGCATCGTCTCAGCTCAGAACACTGAAGTTGTAAAAACGTATTCCAAACTTTGGGAATGGGACCTTCCAAGGAGCAGCATCGACTATGAGGTCAGAGGTCACTCTTCTTGTGCCTTTCTGCGTTATAATATTTAGTCAAATCCAAATGTTCCAGCATGAAGATGCCGAGCAGACATTTTAGATTCGTCTTTGTATTGTCAGCCAACAACAAGGCGTCTGGCAACTGTGAACAAAGTCTCTGCTTAAGATTGATTTCTTTTTACCACTGTGATAGAATTGCAAACCTACAAAGATGAGAGAAAGCATTCACAAATGTAGAAAACATACTGAGTTGTTGGCATGAAAGGGCTGAAAAATATGATTGGGATAAAATGTGCCAAAACAGTAATATGATCCAACTGTAGTTAACCAAAGTCAGAAGTGAATAAACATCATTGAATACAACAACAAGTAAAATCATCTTGTTAACACAGTTTGCTGCACTACAATCAAATAAACCTGATTGTTATTGCACTCCAGCTCCTGCATGTTGTCAGAAAAAATGTTTCCATAACTGCGGCTTAGCTCTCTCTCTCTCTCTCTCTCTCTCTCTCCCCCGTCCTGCAGACTTTCCCAGTTCCAGACTAATGACAGGTTTTATGCCCTAAACGCTTTATGGTTTCAGTAAAAATAGTCTTATGAGAGGTTCCACACACAGTATATTTTTTTTTAAGTTTAAGTAATTACAATCTGACATTTTTACTAGTTCTCTTTTCATTTTTAATCCTTTGCACTGTGGCAAATTCTTTGTTAAACTAATAAATTAGACAATGATGAATAGTTGTATTTAAATGGGAGGCAGTCAAAGTGGATATGTCATTTTTAAATGACAAAATTAAAATGTCCTCTAAAAAAAAACTGCGGGAGGCGCTCTGAGATGGCACAGGCCCAGCGTGTCCATTTGGTATCATTTTAACACTTTATTACTCCATTAGAGCCTCATCGAGTGAAGCAGCACTTTCAGTCACATCACTATTAGTAAAGGTGTTGATCATGAACACAGCAGCTACTTGCTCATTGTGTTTACCGTCTCCATCGCTTCCTTTGTAAAGCCATCATCACACTCGTCAGTATAATCAGTATTATCATCAGTGCTGTCATCACCGTCATTAGGAGAGCTGTGCATCTTGTCCTGGGGTCTGACTGAGTCATCTCACTGTACACAGAGCAGCAGGCTTTCTTTACAATGCTTTGCATAATCAAAAGATCAAGTGTGGTTGTGAATGCAAATCTCAAAACTTGAATAGTTATGGTAACTTTTTGCCAAACTCCTGTCTGTGTCCTATGTCTGTTCATCCAAGATTAGCAGGGAGGAAGCTGTACACACTCTACTTCTTCATTAAGCTGCTTTCTACTTCATTACAGTTTAGACCTTTACTCCACTACATTTACATTTTCTGACCATATAAAATATGATTTTTTTTTTACTGTTTAAACTAATTAGAATATAAGGTGTTGCTTAATCAAATCAAATCTGAGGTTTTTTTTTATTAATATCTCTCACTGCACTGTAACTTTCATTTTAACTTAAAGGACTGAATCTCTATGTTGATTTTATTGCTTTTATACTTTATGTTTTTGTGCTATGCAAATAAAATTGCCTTGCCTTAATGTTTCTATAATAATAACAATCCAATAGTATAAAATGTAATATAACACTGACAATAATTCAAGAGATTGTATTCATAAGACATTTTATTCTCAAATAAGACACATTTTTATTCCTAGGTTTTAAAATGAGCCAAATCACAGTCTTTGCCAAAATGCAAGTGATTTGTGTGACATATGCTGTGATAAAATTCAATAACATCAGTTTATATGGGATGTATATTGTTGAATTTTCAGATTACAAATGATTTGTATTTTATTTAACACAAATGACATGATGACATACATTGTATCAAGATACTTTGTGATGCACTTGCAGCCATTTCTGCAAACACGACTTAATGGCAGCTCTTGCCTCATTCTGTTCGAGCTCCAATAAAAGTAAACGTTTCTAAAACTAACAGATTGTACAAAGAGGAAGCCCACTTTAATACGGTGGTTTCTATGATTTAAACAACTGCCTTTGCCGCAGATTAAATCAGCATCTGAACACTTTTCCACTGCTGCTACTTCTCAAGAGTGAGAATAACTGAGTAACTGTCATGTTGACACACTGGGGCTTATAAAACATGGCTGTGCATGACATGTGCATGCTGCAGGAGGCTGCTGGTGACTGTGGTTACATCATATTCTGCTCCGTGTCTCCTCACAGACAGATGGCAGTAGAGTATTGAGGGAGGGGACGTCTGACTGGTTTTAATGCACCGTCAGAAGCAGTAGGGGTCTCTGTCTCTCCATACAGAAACATCACAAAGAGAGCTTTGGTGTTCAGCGGGGAAGAGAGAGAGGGAGAGAGAGAGAGCATTTAAGCTTTGATTGGTCCTGACCTAATTCAGAACAGGACATCCCACAATATTCAATACTCTATTTCTTGTTTTCTCTCCCTCTCTCTCTCTCTCTCTCTACCCAATCTTTTTTTCTCCCTCTTAACACAAAAGGACTAGAGAGAGGAAAGAGGGCAAGAGATTAATACTAAGGCTCGAGCTGAGCAATTCATATTCCAATTGGAGGAGCATGTTATCTATTTTCTCACACTCATTCATTGTGCGTCTCTTCCTGAGAGGCATTCGAATCAAAGCAGGATTCAACAGGAATCAAACAGGACTTTCAAGGAACCGAACAATGGCGACAACATTTAGTCTAACGTTTCAACCTTGGCACAGAATCCAAAGGAAACAACTGCGCAATCACTTTCACATCAACTCCTCAATAACCATGTCAAATATGTACAGAGGGATGGGGTGAGGCTAAAGCTGAGTCCTGTGTCATTGGAAAGTCATTCATCCGAGCTTAATCAATCTAGGTTGTTTGATTCAATTCAAACTGCCTCCCAGGCAGAAGAAGAGAGGAAGAGAAAAGGCAGAAAATGAGAGCTGAGCTGACTCTTTCTAACTTTGACAAGGCTTCTCTCCATCTCTTGTCTCCTTCATTTTCACCCCTTTTTCTTTCACTCTCTATCGTTTTCTCATCCTCCTCCTAGAGGGAGGAATTATAGGTACTCATTTCATGCTAAGGCATAGCTTGGATTTCTTTTTTTTTTCAGTCCCCAGTATTTTTTTTAATATTGTTATTACTACTGTATGTCTTAAAGACCAGGTTAGGGTTATTAAATATGCCAAAGCGAATTGTATTTTCGCTCAAGTAAGCTCCTTGGAAATATTCCATCAGGGCACCCTTTTATTCTTTCCAAATGTAGTTATGAATTTTAAAGTAGACTTGTATTACTGGAGGAGAGAGGTGTGTGATCAGAATACTGAGCAAAGCCCAGATTGGAATTCCTTGTTCTTGGAGCATTGAAAGGGAGACTGTAGCTGTCAACAGGAGGGGTAAAAAATAAAAAAAGAGGAGAGAATGGAGGTTAATATTGGCAGCTGGTGATGATGAGTACACTTAAGTTTTTTTTCTTCTTTGTTTGAGGCGATGGAAATTGGCCAGATTGCTTTCAGAAAGGTGTTACATCAAAACATTGCAGAAAATGAGTGCAAACTCAATAGCTGATAAGAAAATGACAATAAAAATCCACATTTTCATTGCCTTCCATGCTTTCCAGGGTTATTTTCTCCAAGCAGTACAATCATATAGACATCCAGATCCAACACCACCACCCCATCCTTCATTTTTTGGTATTCATGAGCATATGCTCCTGTGTGAAGTCCCCTGTCAATAAATATGCACAGTCTTAATTGTTCCCATCATAATTAGACTACAGTTCTGTTCTTTTTGGCTCAGGTGTATGTTAAAGCTCTTTCTTTTGTTTGTGGTTTGGCACCTCTGATGATTTCCATGACAATCATTTGAGCGAGCGAGGAAGCGAGAAAAGGGGAGAGAGAGAAAGGGAGAGGGAGAGAGAGGAGGTGAGAAACAGTTGCTGGAATAAAGCCCCATCTCAATCTGAATAGCTTATTAATAGAGCTGGTCCCAGGCAAACAGATGGCAGCTGCCAAAAACAAACACAGAAATCACAGAAATGAAAACCCTAATTCAATTAGGTGGGAAGCATTCCTCACTGCAGCAGTTATTGAGCAGTTTCCATTAATTTGATAATCCATTTTTTTTAAAGAAACGTATTAAAAAGTGCCTTTTCCAGAACGTTCTCCTGTGTTTATTATCTGAGGCTGACAAGCAGAGAAAGAAGAGGCCGCGAGCTGCATGTATGTGGGTGTGAGAAGAAAACGGGATTTAAGTCATTACTGGTTCACGGTTAACAAATGCAATTGAAGTTCCTAATGAATGATAAAAAATTGCAGTATTTATAATGTGAATGTATGGTTCAGATTAAAGGAGTCCAATAGATCAGGTTCTAGCCTATTTGCGTATTAGCATATTACAGTGCAGAAGAGCGAGAATTGGAAAAATTAATAGGTTTTCGCTGGTTATGATGTTGTGGTTTCATCCAGCTTTGTGTCTTCATGTTTGAGGTTGTTTAAAGGTTTTACATATTGGGGTTTCGTAGTCAACAACCGGTGGATGGATTGCAAGAAATTTTGTTCACACGTTCATGATCCCAAGAGGATGAACCCTGCTGAGTTTGGAAATACAGTGACTTTTCCTTAAGGCTTTAAAATAGACGACGGTGGTGTGACTACCGGAAGTTACATAGTTACGTAAAAACGTGATGCACAAATCGTGAGGCACTGAAGTTCTGTTACATTTAAATCATGATGTCTACTTTTGTTTTCACGTGGGATACGAACCTCGTTCTTTTGGGTGAAAGCCCGACATTTGTTCTGCGTTCTCCGCATCGCTGTCATTCATTTTTATTACAGCCACTAGGGGGCAGCAGAGGACAGTCTGAATTGTAAATATAGGTCAAATTTTGCTCTGTACAAACGACTTATGGAATCGTTTTTGAATCTCAGGATATTCTCCCCATCTTGAGCAGCATTTCCAAGGTTAGGACTAATTTTAAGCTTGTTTTTTGATTATGTTTATGGAAAAAAACACGCCTCAGTTGGCATTATATCTCCCTCAAACTGCATTGCTGTGTATTTAAGTTATATAACAGTAGCAGGGTTGCATTCACATGCTTAGATTTGCAAAGGCTCAACCCAGAATTTCTGTAGAATTTCAGTACCAAGGATTCTCTATAAACTTAAAGACCGAAGTCTGTGAAAACTTCCCCAATCTGAGCCACACTGCACCTGAACTCCTGACCCGTCTCACACAGCAGCCGCCCTTCTCCATAACAAGTCAGCTCATCACTGGAAGTTATTCTTTGGCAATTTCACCTGCTGTACTGACAGGATTCAAAGAAGGGGTAACGCTGAGAAAAGAGTTAAATGCTTTTAACTGAGCGATAATATTTATTTGTAAAACCCACACGTTGTCACCATGTGGCCTTCATCAGGGTTCGTGTGGCAGCACCTGAAACTCTCTGCGAATGATTTAGCCCAGGATGATCCTTTGAATTGAATCCTGAGTTAGAATTCAACCCACATTTTTTCACCTCCTCCAAACCTTTTAAGTCAATTTCTTTAAAACCAGGGAGACTGATTGAAAACACTTTGGAGTGACAGAAAGTATCATTACTTGGAAGAGAGACAGAAAAGGAAAAAGCTCGAGAAATAGAAGGAAAAAGATTCTGGTGTATTTGATTCTAATGAATGCAGATGCACATGACAAAAATAAATGTCCCCTGGGAAGAAAGGAAAAAGTTTGTCTCGGAAACATAAATGACGAGTGATAGGGCTTAAAGATGGAATTATATATTGGATCTGAAATGTGAAAATTACAAACAAGCACAAAGCATTCAGGATTCTGCAGGTAAATAAACACTGTAATTGGTAAAAGAGCAAAAATATTTGACATACCATGTGTCAGACACAATGGAGCTCACAGTGACAAAACAATCTGGTTTGTCCTCAGTACTCAAATTAACTATTTTATTATATATAAGCCAAAAATGTGACAATTCTAAGGTGTAAAAAAATAAATCAGCCGTTACAGCACAGATAAAAGGAGATGTAGTCAACATGACTCACTTTTATTCTAGCATTTTGTCCACCATTTTTTAACCAGAAGTGACCACATTTGGGTGAGAGGTTGAAGCTGGGGAAGAAGGTGCTAAGCTAACAGCTAAACGCTTGGTTAGCTCAATCAAATTTATTCTGCAATAGCGTTATATTTGCATCCATTTACATTGCAACACTGATGGCGGAACAACTGCACGTGGTGCAAACTCCATACAGAAGAGACACAAGTTGGATTCGAACCTGTGAGGCGAAAATGCTAACCGCTACATCATTGTGTAGCCGTCTCAGATGGTGAGGTGCATTGACCAAGTGATGCTATTTGACGAACTGGGAGACAGAAGGGGTTGACCAAAAGACCAATCTGTATCCTCCTTTTTTAACCATCAGGCTCACTGCATGGGAGAAACTGATTCTTTTCCATGTAGAAGCTTTTCTTTCTGCACTAAAAGTCATTTGCTGTCGTTTTTTGCTATAAGTAGATAAGGAAAGAGGACATTTTCACAATTCAATCACTGGGTAAACAGGCAATAACATTTCCCAAATGACAATTAAATGCTTTTATTTTCCTAAATGATTTGCGTTTGATAATTAAATGAGTAAATTAAGCGATGCTGTTTCAGATGGTACCACAGCAAAGATAAAGTGAGGAGTGAAAATGCACTGTGAAGTTACATTAACTGTATATTGGCAAAGCATGTTCCACAGCTTGGTTGCTATGGTGCCGATTTTAAGAACATGGACCTTTTTCACCAACCAAATGCTACGACTGTCTATTATACAACATGCCAACATGTTGCACTATATTCAATTGAATCCTTTCCCAATCTCATCTCCCAGCCTATTTAAATAGCACTACATGCCATGTGCATGACAGAGCTGAATACCTTACTTCCTGAGTAACTATTTTGTATTTTCATAACAAGCCTTTAATCCCAAACATCTGGACCAGAACCTTGTTACACTAACACAGCCATTTCTCTCTAACACTCCCTCCAACATGCAATTATTGGAGGATCTAAGGTGCAGCATGTGTGGGCGATATTGCTCAAATAGAGCAGCTGGGCGTTTAACACAACATCTGAAATGACTGCATATGGCTGGTCCCGTTTTTGTGGCTCGGTGTGAGGTGATCCAGGGCATAAAGAGACCTGACTTTCACAGACGACTGCAGGGGTGATGAGAAAATAGTTATGTGTGTGGTTCTCAATCTGACTCATCTCCACTTCAAGTCAAGACTTAAGAACTGCTGAGATGGAGAAATGTGAGGCACTATTATTTTGCCTCTTAGTCAGTGAGCACAGTGGTTTCTCTTCAGGGATGTGGGCTCCTGCCCCGTACAGCCCTCAGCCAAATGAGAGAGAGAGAGAGAGAGACTTCACTTCTTTTCAAACAAGTCTCTCTTCCGGCCACCATTTGCTTAATGCTCTTTCTCGACCACAATTTCTATGTATCCATAAAGATCAAAAGTGCAATATCAGCCTGTTCACAACTCATCTCTTCCTGCTAAGGCTTTTGCTGGACTGCTGGACACTTACAGCTACTGAAAATCACATACTTCTCTAAAAGAAAACCCATCGCTTTTTTATCTAACCTCTGTTTGTTCGATGCTATTTAAACATGAAAACTTCTAATATCAAACATAGCATCTGCTGTACTAATCCAACAAAGACCATTTCCAATAATATGACATGAGTGGATCTCTTTAATTTGTCTGGTCACATATTTTTGTGGTATTTTCTTTACACAGAATCACATTTATGCAAACTATAGGACTTTTTATATGATGCTGTGGAACACCTTGCTTATAAAAATCATAACATAGTTTTTGTTTTACCTTGTGGACATAAGCAGTGAACAAAACACTGACATGTTATCAAGATATGGTGAACTCGTTCGCAAATAGGTGCTTATTTACACAGCAGATTTGGAGCAATATGAGTCCTATTTCTGAATTCAAGTCCAGAATTCAACCTCTTTTTACCTCCGGTTTTGGTCCCTACCAGCACCTGAGAGAAATCTGTGGCTATTTAGCTGCTAAATGTTAACATATGTTCCCAGACTAGTTTATAACTTTGTTTGCCGGCTGTTTGATGCGGAACATGTAATGAACAGTCAGTTTTTAGAGACATTTTTACCAAAAACAGTTTCTTTCCGAAGAGCAGTTAGAGTGTAAACAATAAAGGCCTGCAGTATGAGATGGGCCTTCATCACTGCTGATGCTACACCAAACCTAGTTATGGTTTTTTACACAAATATAACCAAGGAGAGGAAAACCTCAGAGGGAAGTTCAAACTTAAAACATATATACAAAATGTAAAAGTAATTGCTTGCAAAGGGGATTCTCTTGAACTACAAGGCCACTGCAGAAATAAAACAAAGAGAGCTGTGTTTGCACAACTTGCCAGCTTGTTTAATTGTGATTTCTGTGTGTCAGTCACGTTTATTAAAGCAGCTTCCAATGTGTACATAAGGTTTCTATTTTCTAATAATCCTGCAGTGTATCAGACAGAAGCCAAATTGATACTGAGATATTCAAATTGGTTTATTCCAGTCATAGTAAGACTTCACAATGAGTCTGAGGGGAATTTTATATGTAAAAAATTTCAGCCCTGGTTCTTTAAAAGACAATGCAACCACCTTAAGAAATGTATTATTTGTTATATCAGCAAAACAGGAAATGGACTAAATTTGGCCACCGCAGGCAGCACCTGATCGTTTTCAAAGCTGACATAGCATGCGTCATTATGTTAACATCTACAGGTGTGAAACCACAAGTGTGCTTCACATTGTGTCCTATGTGTCACAATGTCACACACACCCTTTGTTTGCTTCAGAGTTCTGTTGCAAAGTTATGAGAACGTAAGCTGCAAGTGTCATGTGCGATACTGTGACTGTAATGAGATTATCATCCATTTACAACTCTCTCTGATTTGCTGAGTGAGCTTAATTTAAAGTGCTGCAGCATGAATTCTGTACAAATAAAATATTTAGTGTAAAATCTCTCTGCAATATTGTGTTTGGTTGATGTACCAATTCACTTTGTGTGGTACAGTCAGCATAAAAAAAGAACTTAACTGATTCTGAACACAAAGCGAAACCCATTTCTTGTTAAAACCACCCACATTTCCTGCTGTTTGTTGCTCCACCGCAGCACCAAAGTTGCAACTGAAACATTTTGCCTGTGTGCTACAGCGGCTGGCCTGTGAAAGGTTTTGTGTGTTTGGTGCTCGCTGCATGTTCGAGTCTTTAGTTCACCAGTAACACTGACCTTCTGGCCTGCATCACTTTACACTCAAAGCACATAAACTCCAGCTAGCTAGCTGTCTCATGTGGTCAGATTAGCCATATTTATACTCACACACACATGAGAAGTACACAAATAAAGTACATTTTCCAGAAAATAAAAGGCGTTTGACAGAGTGGACCTTATGAGCCCTTTGGTGGTGGAAATTTCGACTCCACACACTCACACACACTGAGGTTGACCTCAGATTTAACTACACACATACTCAACCTGATGTACACGCAAGGTTGTATTTTTAATAATCAGCAGTATAAATAAATAAATAAATGATCTTTCCAACACTGAAAAACATTAGCAGAACTTTATTTTCTGAGTTGTTTGGGCTAACATGGACACATTCATTTAACCTCAGTAAAATAATCTGTTTAAATAAAAGGTCCTGATGGATGGTACACAGTTTGTGTTTTAGATTTTTAGCTTCAAGTGTTCAAAAAAAGAGTGACATTATTAACAGAATGTAACAAAATAACAGACTAATTCATGGATGTTGTTGGAAAGAAGCTACAAAATCTCAAAAATATTCACGTACCTTTTTTAACCCAGCAAGACAAAAGATCTAAACAATCACCACAGTTTCAAAACGGGCTCCTTAGATCAGTGTCACCAATTTACTGTCCTACTAAATGTGAATTATTATAATATAATATCACAATATCCACTTCTACTCTTGAGCTTTGGTGTTGATTCATGATTAGAAAAGTGTTTCTGTAGAATATTATGATGCCAGAGTGAAGTTGACCTTTGACCTTTTGGTTATGAAATGTCATCAGTTCATTTTATCCTACTCGACCTTTGTGTGAAATTTTATCATAATGAGTGTGTGAATTCTTGAGTTATGGCCAGGAACGTATTTTGTGAGATCATGGTGACCTTCACCTTTGACCTCCAAAATCCAATTAGTTTATCACCGATTCAAAGTGGAGGTTTCTGCTAAATTTGAAGAAATTCTGTCCAGGCGTTCCTGAGATATTCGCGTCTACAGAAATCGGACCTGTGGAAATAAATGTTTTGTTTGTTTGTTTTACTTTACTACCCATGATTCTTTGCTTCTGGGTAACTTGTCTAGTCTGCAAAAATGTGGAATCTAAGTTTTGATAAATGTTTTAGCTGTTAAGCTGGAGCACAGTGTCAATAGTCACAATTAGTAAATCAATCCTTGCACAAGGTTAAATGCTGCCTGTGATTATGAGGTCAGAAATGATTTAATTTGTATTAAATCCTTTGAATCAGTCTGAAAACAGCGAGTTAATAGAGATTTTGCATCCCTTTTATCTTGCTCTCTTCTCGCTGGAGACCAAACCGACCTTGTCTTTGTCAACCAGCCTGTTATTACCGATGCCATCCATTTTGTCACTGCAGTGGTTTTTTGGATTCTGTGGCAACCAACAAGACCGCTGCATTCACCTCTCCTCGATGGCATCCTCCACCATAAATTGCAGCTTTTCATTCTCTGTTGGCCTCATGACTTTGACTCTGAGACGAGGGATGGGATTAAGGGCGCTGACGGGAGTGTCAAAGTGATACTGTCTTCTCGCAGTATTTACTACAGTATTACTACAGACGCGGCTGCCAGCACATCTGTGTATGACAGAGAGAAAGGGGAAATAAAATATTGTTACCATGTATGCACAAATATAACTACAGCTAGAGAGGAGAGGCAACACCCAGACACAGAAGAGATGAGCAGATATTCATACAAACACATGACTGTATGTACACAAAAAAAGGCTCAGACGGGGCTGCGAGGCTGCACCCAAAACCTCTTTTATCTTGCATTGCATTAAGAATGTATGACTGTGATTTTCATATAATGCGTGTCATATCACAAAGTGGCAGGTTCTCCAATTGTCCAATAATGATCTATTTGCCAATTCAATACTATTGAGGAAGAGACGGCAGGCAGACGTAAAATGAATAAAACATTGAATGGAGGGATCGTGACAGTTCCGTTTCAATCTCTCCTTCTCTCTCTCTGTCTCTCTCAAAGTCTCTAAGAAGACTTGTGTGCAATTGGGGTAAAATCAGTACTTGGACGGTTGCCTGAGTTTGTGTGCACATTGCATTTCTCTGTTCTCTTTATCTCACACTAGACGCCTACGATGCACCACTTTCACAAGCAAAGCAAACGTCTTCTCGCATCTGCTCTCTTGTTTGTTAAGATAGTTTACTGGCAGTATCCACACTGGCTGGTGTACTCTGCATCCATGGCTAATTAGCTAATGCCATTGGAGCCTTGAGCTAAATATAAATATAGAATACAAATGTGACCCTCTTAAGTGCAAATACACTGTAAGGTACAGTAAGTTGGGGGTGTTGGTGGATCTTTTAAACAACGATTATAAAAAAAAAAAGGTGTGATCATCTCATTAGAGAAGGGGATAAGAAGAGACAAAAAGCCTACAGGGAAATTAACAGGCATTAGGCACAATCACTTTTAAACTTTTTTTATTATGCAGGTTTGAAATAAAAGAAGCATTGTGACACAAACAGATGCTGCTGGCAAGGAAAAAAAAAAAGGAGCAGCACCCAAAATGTAAAAAATAAAGGAAAATCATCGTGTGGTCATCATCATTTTTATCAAACCAAAAGGAAATGAAACAATAAAATAAGAATAAAAATACACCTCCATTGTAAGAAGCAAAAGTGATCTAATTTTCCTTTATAAATAAGAAAACCTGTCAAATGGCTGATGGGCAACTAGCGGAAAACAATATATTGATAACCATTTAAAATATTTATCATTACTGGCTTTACAAATAAAATAACTACAATTGGCAGGTTGTTTTTTTTTTTACACAACTTAAAATGTTATAGTTCTGTAACAACTAAAACTGAAATTATGCTACAGTAAAGAGATAAATACAGATGTCTTTGTCAGCAAAATGCATTTCTGTTAATCACACAAAAAGTTAAAAAGATGAGATCAACACAACCAAACACCAAGTAGAAACTTATAAAAATCACTGTAATGTGGATGTGATGGCTCCATTCACATATTTCATTACTTCACTTCTGCATGTCGAGGAGACAAAATTGACATTATGGTCAGACAAAATAAGAAAAGGGAGGTGGGGGGCATTTTGAGGCAATATCTTTTTTTTTTCCACCTGCGACATTATATCTCATTTTATCTCACAGCGTTTCTTTCTCTTTTTCTATCTCTTTCCTTTCTATCTCTCACCTGGCTCTTTCCATTTAATGATCTGCAGGACACATATTGTGTATTCAGTTTTAGATTGAACTTTATTGGAAAAAAACACACCAGTGAGCACAGATTTAATGCAAGAACAAGAGTGTGAAATACTCCTCTGAAATCCAGCTGCACAAGGCTGTTAAAATTCACGAGAAAGACTCGACACTCGAACACTGAGACACTCTTGCACGCAAGTGTGTGCCCCGCGCACATACACACACACACGCACGCACTCAACTTCACACGTCATGAATGGGGTACATTCTAACGTCCAGACACACACACACACACACACAAAATGACTTACATGTAATATTAAAGAAGAAACAAATCTATCTGGACTTCCAATTCCCAATTTGATCCCATAAAAGTGATATTTACAATCACACTGTGACAGCTCAGTAGACCTCAACAGGTCTTTAATATTAAAAAAAGATTCTTTTTGTTTTGTTTCTTTTCCCCACCCAAGCTTTTTGTATCAATTTGCAGGCCCTTAAGCAAAGCTACCATAACATCAAAGCCTGCGCTGAACCTACTAGAAGTTAATATTTTTCTACAGTACAGGGCCCAACGCTTATTGGCAAAAAAAGAGGAACAATTTTGCAAGCCAGAAATAAATAAAACAGCAACGACAACAACAACAAAAAAGAAAGGGGGGAAAAACACAAAAGGAAATTGAAATGATTAAAGAAAAGAGAGTATTTTTTTCTTCTTCTTCTCATTCTAATTAAAGCTGGATGGGGTCCCTGAGGGGACTTCGATGGTGACACAGAAGAGGAGTGCTCCACAGCCCGGTCTGTATCGGCGGCAAGGGCAGAGACACACAACTCGAGAGAGGAGGATGAGAGCAGGAGGGAGGGGAGAGGAGGGGAGGAAGGGGCCTTATAAGTGCTTGGCAAATGTTTTAAACAGCAAGAGGACTGCTAATACATTAAGTGGTACAGACAGCAGTCATCTAGTCAAAAAACTCTGGTCACAAATTCTTCTACGAACTCAGAGAAATAATAATTACATTGACAAAAAAAGGTGATTTGGGAGGCGGAATGTGTGTGTGTGTGTG
>CAFUXE010000560.1:270912-309977 GCA_903364295.1 Serranus cabrilla | reverse complement strand
GCAGGTTAGATTACAAAAAGTCTGATCCAAACAGAAAATAGGTTTGCATTCCCCGATGGCCACAATTTAACCCGAAACCCCCGTTTCTGTTCGCTTCCACATTACTCTAACTAAAACCTGTAAATTAAATGCAACATTTCATAACACTTAAGCAAGAGCACTTTAAATATCTTTCTGTGCTGCAAGACTGCACAGCCTGCCAAGCCGTTTAGTACAATAACAGTGAAAACTTGTGTTAGGAACATCTGTTTTTTACTGCTGTCTGACAAACACATGACAAGCTCTATTATCTCACCATTACCTCCCCAGCTGTCTCCCCTGTCTCACTGGAACAGAGCTGACAATTTTCAACACTTATATTGTGAAAGCAGTGGGAGAGACATCTGACAAGACTATATATGCTTATTTCTAAAAGCGGTCTGGTCTAAGAGTCGGATAGGTCCGTATCTATCCATCAAATTCCACCTAGAAAAACTTAATTAAGCATCTTGGCATTTACATTTTCACTATAAATCTTCCCTATTGTACTTTTCACACCAAACAGCAAGGAAATGTCCATTTAGTTGAACTAATTTAACTTGTCTCCATTCAAATTGTCCTTCAAGATGTGATTTGATGAGTTGCAGTGACAAAGGTTATTGTAGAAAACAGACTGTGGGAAGCAAATAAAACAGTCTTCTCTGTCTCCACTGACCTGCAGTGGTTGCCACACTCCCGATTGCAGTATTCACTGTCCCAGTCATGGCTCTGAGCCACTCCAGGGCCTGGACCAGGGCCAGGGGCTCCTGGAGACTGGGAACCCCCAATGCTTTTCTGATACTCTGACTGGAGGTGGGAAAAACCCTGGGGGAAGAAAGAAAGAAAAGTAAGCATCTTAAAGGCGACATTTTCAGGCTCGTACTTGTGTTCTGGTTTCCACTAGAACATATTTTACATGCTTTAGTGTTCAGAAAACATTCTTTTTATCTGTATTCCCCCTCTGGCTTTAAGCCCCCTCTTTAAAAAGCCCGGTCTGCTCTGATTGGTCAGTGTTTCCAGGTCTTTTGCATCTATGCTTTTTGCATCTCTGCACCATCATTGCAGCCGGGGAATGACTGGGACTGGGAATGACGACACTTTAGCAGCAGAAATGGAAAATAAATGTTTAATGGCCTAACTCCAAAAGTCAGTCTTTTTTACATATTTTCAGCTATTATTTTGTAGATTTGTTTTCATACAAATCTCTGATTTTACTTTCCCAGACTTTAAAGGCACAGTTTCTGGAGGCAGAAAACAAAATACTGTGTAATAAACAAGACACAGAGATCTCACTTTTCACAATATGGGACTGTTAAAAGTAGAAACTCTTTCTTTGTTACCTGCTGTCCAGGAGGTGGGGAGTGAAGGGAGGCCTGCAGCCCCATCTGGTGAGAGATGATTGGCTGGGACTGGACCTGCTGCATGCGGATAGGCTGGTTGAGGAGCGAGCTCTGGTGCAGGGAGAGCTGCTGGTGGGGGTGAAGGGGTGGGCTGATCTGGAAGGAGGAAGGGGGAGAGGCACTAATGCTGGGCAGCATCTGCGATTGGCTGAGCGTCTGCGACAGGGTGTGGCGAGGGGCGTGTCCTGCGTAGCTCTGCAGGTCGGCGAGAGGGAAGGCCCCGGGCCCCAGGTAGGGCGACGATGGCTGGGGAGGAGGTGGCACACTGTACAGGGGCGGGTTGGCTGGCATCATATGTGGAGAAGCCTGGCTTGTTTGGGCACTTTTTGTCTCCACTGGATCATTATATGTCTAGAGTGGACGGAGGAGAAGGAACACGGTTACCAACACTGAAACAACACCTTCAGCTTTAATTAAACCATGATTCCAGTTTAATACAACATGGATCTTAGCCCGGAGCTGGCCTGATTTTCATGAAACTTGGCGGAAGGGTGTGGTAGCGGCCAAGGAAGAACCCATTACATTTTGGGCCTGATCCAGATCATGGGATGGATACACTAATTATTTCTCACTTTCGGTAACATTGCGAGATAGGGCATGGCCTTGGCGGAGGTCTGCACTCTCTGAGTGCCCTTCTATTTTCTGTCCTACAAGGCTTTTATCTTAAAATGAAGGATTTTTGTGTGCCTACCTCCAAATAAAGTGGTTTAGATTACCCAGTTGAACTGTTGACTTGTTTACAACAGTTTCTTGTCCTGTGTGACGTTACCGATGTTGCCAAGATGCTTCTCTGATTCTAACAATGTTATCTTAATCTCTAGACATGAAAAATACTGTAAGATCCCAGCTGTTCCAGAAGCAATTATCCTTTATGGATAAATAAAGTATTCAGTGAAATATTCAAAGTGTGCACCTTGCTGAAGGGTTTATGTAATGGTTAGGATTTAAATATTTAACATATTGAAATTTGAGTTCTTATTGAAATGCGGATCTGAAAGATTTGTGTTATTTCTTTTTTGGTGTAAATTAACTGCAGCAGTTTTGCACTGTTCCTCCCGGAAGCAAAATAGTATCGCCAGTATTTCAAACCTCCAAACTGCTTCTATTTCATACAAATATAGTATGACAATTATTGGGGGAATTTTACTGTGCAAATATGTTTTGAGACACATACGATGGAGCTGATAGCCGCTACATGATGAAGCTGTTCCATATTTTTTTGCACCTCTTCAGTCCCACAGAGACGGCTCTCTCAGGGGAAGATTTCACAACAATATGTCAATGAAGCAAAAGAAAAGGAGCAGCTGGCATCGGCAAATTCAAAGACAATCATTTAAATGACTTCATGAGATAAACTGAAACGTGTCAAGGCTTCTCTTCCAAGAAACTTTAATTTAATGTGAAAATCTTGTAAATGGAAGCATTGTAACATGCACTGATTCTATGCTATTAGTATTTACAGTGTGTTTAGCCGTTGTGGCTAATGCTACCTACGGCCTTTATTTATTTGTTCCACACAAGCCACTGTTGATGCTGAAAGCCCCGACACGCATTTATTCTGCAGGTCTTTCTGTCTGCCTTTTTTTACGAGGCGGTGTATGTATGAAATACATCGAGTGTTTCTCATTAACTGTCAGACGGGCCGGAGTGATGTGTGGTGGGCTGCTGTTTAGTAATGGCTCACATCCATCCCTCTGAACCCATGAAAATAATCAATGGAACGGGATGGAGGGATGGATAAAAGAGAGGGTCAGACACATTTGCAGGGTCAAGTGGAAAATGAAATACCGAAGAAATGGTGTGAAAGGAGAAGGAAAGAGTGAGAGGATGGGTGTGATTTGTTTCACCTTATTTTATTTTAAGGGGACATTTTAGGAAGGTGTACTGCAGCACCATGACTTCATGTTCATCAGGGGAAATATATGAACATTAGGAATGTAACAACTGAGAGTAAATGAAATTACGTATGTTTGTAGGCCAACCCGGAGGTAGCATCATCATGGGGTCTGTTGAGAATTCGTCTGTGGGATTTTTGCAGGAAAATAAGCTCTATGGGGAACATATTTCTGATGCTTGCCCGTTTTGTTCAGCAGGATAATCTTGACAAATTAACACCACTTTCATGATGTTTGAAGTGTTAATGCAGCCAACAGAAGTAAAAAGCTAACATTATGCTATCGCAAACTGCACCACGATCGCATGACTTGAACGTCACAGCCGTTTTCCTTAAGACGCTCTCCAACAAGCTAACCAGCGTTTTTCACAAGCTAGCAAAACTGTAGCCTAATAAAAAGTTTAATAGCATAATCTACAATCTACAAGAGTTTGCAGGAGCACTTAAAAACTGATGACACGATGACGTTTAATGTCCCAGAGAACCACTAGTCTTTTTTTTTTATTAAAGAAAACATAAGAAATATTTGCCTGAGAAACAATATAAAATATATGTTATAGTCCTAATTTGTCTTCATTCTCATTTTTGAAAAACAGAAGTCACTACTATAAAATCATATAGTAGTGAGCTGAGTGTATCTTTAAATCCCAAATGGACAGTTTATGCGTTGAATAAGAGTTTATGAGGATCGAAACATTCATGGAAATTGTGAAATCTACTACATAGTGTGACTTTTAAAAAAATGCTCTTTACTTTTACTTTTTTCACATTCTGTACTTGGGGGCTTTTTGGATTCAAATGAACACAAGAGAAGTGCCATGACATACAGTGGGAAGCAATCAAACTTTTGTTTTTTCTTCTCCCAAACAAATGGAAATGCATAACCAAACAAAAAGGCAACAGGTGCACGCCGAAGATGTGAATCCTTCAAATGATACTCCAATTACCTCCAATTCCACCCACCCCAATTCACTTTGAAAAGACTCCTTCATTGGTAATTAAAAAAAAGAGAGTCGTGTTGAATCATGAGATTGAGCCCTGCATTCTGATTGGCTGGTCCTGAATGAGTGAGGAGGGGTAGAGGGAGGGAGGGGGGTGGGGGCTGCAGGTTTATTTTTGTTAGCCAGTTTTTTGACTGGCAATCTACCAACATATAGTATCAATCAAGCCTCTGTATAGGAGCTCTGACATGAATGTCTAATTGCACCAAAGACAAGAGATGAGAATAGTCTTTTTAGTTGAAAGTATGCCACAGTGAAGAGGCTGATGAATTAACTATTCATGCCTTAATCAAGGTGCTTGTTTTCGGCCCATGAGCACGAGAGGAAGTGTGGCGCTGGTGCGGAGGGGAGGAAGGAGGGACGGGGAGGAGGGAGGGGGAAGAGGAGGAGCTTGGTATATGCTAATGCAATTTGGAGTTGTGTTTCGAAAAACAATGCAGAAATAAAATGCGCTGCACCAACAGATTGAAAAACCCCTGTACTGTGAAAACTATTGTATAAAGCTTTACAGATGGTCAAAGAGTTTGCATGAGTTTTTAAGTAAAAAAAATCGAACTTTTGCAACATGTTTTTATACAAACGTGCAGAAAGGTGTTTATATTCTGGGCTAAACTAGAGTTACCTGCAGCAAAGTGAGAGCAGTAAGTGTGAGCAAACCTCAGCCAACACATTAGCTGCCCATCAGGGAGGAAAGAAACACCAGGAGGACGGAAAATGATAGGTAATGCCCACTTTTACTCTTACATGCTCACACTGATGAGTGCTCACACACAGACGTGTACTGTTACTTTTCATTTCTCCCCAGGTTGCAAATTGGGTGTGTTTGAGGCCTAATTTTCACTGTTCTGCTCTGAGCACACACACACCCTCCCTCACCTACACACACACACACACATATGCACAAACAAACTAACCTCCCTGTGCACCCTTTCCTTGGAATAAGAGTGAGAGGAATTCTCTGTCTAATTTATCATCCCTTATATCGCCGCTGACCCATGTATATCAAAGATGTGACCCCCGTGGTTACCTTGGAAACCAGGCTGGCTCTGTAGGCGGCCAGGGCTTTCAGGTACTCCTTCTTAGCAGCCTCTGTTTTCCTCTTGTAGCTCTGCAGGAGCAAACACAACAACAACAACAACGATTGATTACAAGGTGATGCCAAAGGCTAAAATGACCCTGTGGTCCACACTGACTGATGTGGATGAGATTTTGGGAGTCATGGTGTGATTGTGTGACCCAGCAGCGTGCTCCGTGATGAAAAACATATTAAATACATTCATTGCACAGCGATCAAGTGAGGGAGATTGGATCATACGCATGGTGTCGCTGCATTTGAATGCACTCCTTCAAAATGTCCAGAAATAAAATGCACAGAAAGCTCAATAACGTGAAAATGGAGTTTGAAATATTATGGAGCAAAATGAGGAGTGAAAAGCTGTTTGTCATTTTGTGTGTTGCTTTTCAGCCTCTTCCGCTATTAAGGCTGTTGCTCATCTCTTAATCAGAGCTGATGTCCCAGCAAATCATTCAGACGAGGAGGGGGAAAAAATAAAAGAATTCAAAACAGCATTAGCAAAGAGGCAATCTCAAGCCTTCTGAATGAACCTCAAATGATGCGTTAAGACAGGGAATTCAAGTTAATGTCATCACATGTCACTCACAGGCTCTTTATAGCTGCCATTGCCTTTTTGATGCGGGGAAAACAAGTCGCAAAAAGTCCACCCTTAAATCGAAGAGGAAGACTCAGATCTCAGCTCCTCTCTGGTGCATTTTAATATGAAGTGTGTTTGTGTGTGCGTGAATGCAGCGGGTAATTACTGATCCTCAGTGAGAGACTGTCTGTGGCTCCATGGACGGGGTCATTTCTTTCAAAGAGGTGGGGTAGAATAACCATTAAGCATTCATGTGTTGCCAAATGCACAAAGGCTGGCAGCTGCTAACACATACAGTCAATAAACAAACAGACATACACACAGAACAGCAAACAAACCGGGATGAAGACGGATACAATCTCTTGCTCAAACAGCTGATGTTTGTCCTCTCACTCATCCCTATTTACAATATTATTATTATCATTTCCCCTCCATGATATACATTCAGGGCTTTTGGAACAAGAATGCATTGAATTAGGAGCTCTGAAATACACTCGATTCATCATAAAAGCAGTAATCCCCATTAAGAAATGAATTACAGTTAAAGGAAAAAAAAGTGACAACCTTACGCCTCACCCCTTAAATATTGATAGAGGCATGGCTACCCCTTTAATGAACCCCAAACTTCTCCCAGCAGCTTTAATTTCAAATCAATTTAACACAGCTAATGATTCACGCAACGACGGATACTTTTAAATAAATTACCATGCCTAAGGATGTCTAATTATTCCAAAGTGAGTGGATTCATTAGCAATTGAAGCCGTCAGAGGCTGCAGGTCAGTATGAATTAAAAATAACAAAGCTGCAAGGGGAGAGCATATGCCTCCATCGTAATCCTGACACAGAGGTGTCCCGCCTGAATTAGCCCCTAATTGTACCTTAATGAAATGTTCTTGTTTGATAACCAGTTAATTACAGGAGACAATAACTCCGCACCCTGCTGACACTGAAGGGAGTGATTACCCCTACGACCGAAAAAACCGAGCGACCGGTGAGAGGAGGGGGAAGAGGAGGAGGAGGCAACAAACGGGAAGAAGGGAAGGTGGAGAGATGAGAGGGATAAAAAGGAAGGAAAGAGGGGAGGAGAGCACAGCAAGCTTAAAATTAAAAAAGAATCATTAAAAAGAAACATGTGAAAGTAAGAAAAAGAGGCAGAAAAATTGGTAAATCTTTGGATAGATGCTAAAATGTAGCCGGTACAAGGAGTTTAATATCAAATTGTTCTTTTTCTCCCATCTCTGACCTTTCACCAACACACAACTCCAACACAGCACACTCAATTAAATAAAGCTAAGGTCTGTCCTCCCTCCTACCCAACTCCACTATCACTGTTCCTCCCCACTGCTATGACAAAAAAAAGAAGGGAAAATTGATCTTAATCTTAAATAACAAAAACAAGAAAAATGTTCTTTTGTGTTTCTAGGGCAGCTTTAACATGTCGTCACCTTGAGGAATAACGCAGCCCAAATAACGCATTGATCTTGCACTATAAAACAAAGGCCTTCGGGAATTAAAAAAACGCTGTATAGCGTGCAGGCGTTGGAAAAACATCTTAATAAAAAAAGAAAATATGAACATAAACATAAATAAAAAGAACTACTTTGTTCTACCAAACTCAAGGGCAACACTGGAGAATACACAACAACACGAGCGGAGTGGGGGGAAAGGCACACTGAAGCTCAAAAAAAAAGAATCACAAAAAGAACACAAATCAGAACAACGACACTTCTGATCGTTTCTTCAATAAAATACAGCTATAAAACATGCTGCCTTCAATGCATTTATGTGAATTCTGCTGCATGGTGCGTTTGAGAAGTACTATAAGTAATTGGAAACAGGGGCCACGTTCTAGTTAAAACAAAGCTGTGTGTAGGGGAAGGGTTGTGTTTACATTCTGGTGCTCCTGCATGGCTCCAGAGGGTCTGACTGTGACATTATAGAACACACCTCATCGGTCCTATAGAGATGACGTGACAGTCGGAAAAAAAAAAGAAAAGAAAAAAACATAACAGCATATACATCAACAAACCGAGAGCAGGGAAAGATAGAAAGCTGGAAATATTAGAGCTATAGGAGACGGTTTTCATGCTAAAGGCATTTTACTTGAACATTACTGCTTTAATATGTTGTTCAAACCTAAGACAGATACTGTAATCTCCTTTGACTTTAATGAGTATTAACATGCAGTAGATGAATTGGTTCCACTCTGTAAATACATGGTTATCAAGTTTATCCATTTGTTGTGCAGGAATAAGTGACAGTGCTAGTCACAGAGAATAATTAGAGCAATCACAGTGTTATTGCCCAGACAGGGTCCTACATTTCATTCCATAATGACATCATTACCTCAAGTTAATTATGTGTCCTGTGAGGTGACACGTTTGATTAAACACACGAGTGCACAAACAAATAAAAAAATTAGCTGTGGAATGGCACAATAAATGGGTGGATTTTTTTTTTAATGCTGGAATTGCCCTTTTTGTTAGTTTCGTCTGTGTTTCCAGGTAATGCTGTGAAGGACAAATGCATTCGGAAAAACAGAGACAGAAAGAAAGAGAGAGGGAGAGAGAAAGAGAGAGAGAGGGAGAGGGAAAGAGAGAGAGGGAGAGGGAAAGAGAGAGAGGGAGAGTGTTGCATCTACAGTGCAAAATCTAAGGTGAAAAAGAAGCCGGGACACAGAGGGTTAAGAAGCACAAACAATAACATTTCAGGAGCAGATGTCCTTGAGGCAAAACCAAGGACAAGGCAATTGCTAATCTTGTATTCCCAGCATGATCAAATCACCAGGCAACAGATATAAATAAAAGGACAGGAAATGAGGAATTCACATTCAAGGGTGTCAGCGGCGAAATGAAGATTCATGGTGAAGAGCCTCGGTGAAGGCGGCAAAAATTAACTGCAAATAAAAGGGACAGACGGCCTCCAAAGTCCAGCGTATAAAGTAGGTTTGGTGGGAGAAAAACACACACATACTAGATAGGGTCTAGTCGACGGTGGCTGGGGCTGAGGAGAATGGGCTGCACTTTGTCATGGAGACAGGTGCTTTTATTTGACACCCAATAGGCTGCGCCCTGACTGGATATTCTAAAAATATGAGTCTGCGCATGATCATCAGACTGTCTCGTTTTCCATTCATTTCACACCATCATTTGTTACCACAAACACATGGAAACTCCTTTTGACTTTGTCGGTCGGTGTGCAATGTTAAAATGAAAAAGAAAATGTGCTGGGAGGGAATGCTCCAAACTGCACTAAATGTTAATGCAGGTCCATATGCACAGGTCAGGCTGTAATAAAATAAAATTGACTCCTGAAAATATTCAGGGAAATACATTTACACTGCTGATGGTTACAAACTTTGTGATTTTCACTGCACTAAAATGGCATTATAATGTATTTCTACCAGTTGATTCTGCACGGTTGGTGCATGACTAATTCATAAATAGATGTGTAAAAAAAAACAGATTTTAAAGCATTAGACTCATGATTCTCACTTTATAAGAGAAGTATTTTATGTGCTTTACTGTCATGCAAGTTGTCATTATGGAGAGTACAATTATCTCCTATTAGAACAATTTTCTGGCATCATTTTGGCTCCTTAAATGCATATTATTATACAGTTTTAGCATACAGCATACAAATAACATTCAGCAATGTGCTTTTGAAATGAATCTACCCATGATTTCTGGGTAGATCTACACAATATGTTCTCTAGATGCTTCAATGCTGACTGACTTTCTTTTTAAACCTTTTCCTTGGCTACCTGCCAGGATGCCATATTAACTAGTCAGAAGGACATAATATTGTGAGGAGCAATACCAAACCTGCAAGCTATCTTGTTAAATCTTTGTTGCTGCATGACACAGATACATAGATACTATCAGAGTCTCAGTTTGCCCACAGTGTTAGAAAAGAGCCTCAACATGCTGCGATCTGCTGAGTTCACAGTATGTTCGGCAAACCTGACCTGTGAATTTGCATGACCACAACCTGAAAATGTAAACTGAGTCAGTAGAGCTGTTTTAGACTCATTTCATGCTAGAAGCTAACATTTCATCATCCAGCAGCTGATCCAAATGCTTTATAGTCTGTTTTACTCCAAGAATAAGACTTGAAACTAGCAATTGGGACCAAAAAAGGCAAACTGGGGTAATAAATCGAGTGAGAAGTAGGGTCATTTTCAAGTCTGACTTCTTTTTGTAACATGGGAAGTCTCCCCCTGCTGTCCATTAGATAGAATGCAAGTCAAAGGCACTTTAGCATTCATTTCACTTTTTACAAAGATTGCTGCTTGGTCATAACAAAGTAACTTGATTGAATACAAAAAATAACAAAAATATTCTAAAATGATTCTTATGGCTAAATGTTTTGGCGTGGGAATCCAAATTTCTGATGTTTTGTCCAATTATTTGTTTGCAGCTGCAGCAGGCAGCGATTTCCAGCAAAAAAGGTTTTAAAACCTCACTGTTTGCTACTTTCCCTTCTCCAAATATCAGACTGATAAAGTAAGCAGCTGGCTGGTGAACACAGCAGCGCATTTAGCAGCTAAAGAGCCAACTATTTCTGTCAGGAGTTGGTGGAGACCAAATGAATGACTCCAAATGAATGTTAATGCTGCGCCATATCCGGTAGAAGTGTAAATAAGCATTGTGACCAAGTTCCCCAAATCAACTAAAAAGGTGATGGCAATGTCAGCGTTATATTTGTCTTATGTGCAATAACATCTCCATACTCTGAGTAAACATGCACACAATATGAATCTACCTGTTTCTGCTCCTCTCCCAGTCCGTCCCACATGGAGGCCACTATCTTGGATACGTCTCCAAAGGTGGCGTTTGGGTTCTGTCCTTTAATGGCTGCCTGGGTGTCTCTGAAGAACAAGGCGTAGGCTGACACAGGCTTTGTAGGCTCATTGGGATCCTTCTTCTTCTTCTTTTTTTGGGGTTTGGGTTTGGGCTTCATCATCTCTGAAGACGGCCGTTTCTCACCCGTGATCTGGAAGACCATCAAAAACACACAAAAAACAAAGCGACTTATTGAAACTGCAGAAACAAGGCCTTCCAAGTCAACTGGAGTGGATAATTGCATCTCTGATGAATGCTTATCACATTGGGTCCAGGTGAAGCATGTAAACTTCACTAAATCTGTCGTTCAGACTCTGTTCAATACTCGCTTTAACGTTGCAGCAATGTTTTACTGACAGTAACACTTTGACGCCTTCTTTCCTGCTTTACTTTGTCAAAAATAACATCTGTTAGTTGAATTTATCAAACCTTTTCAAATCTTTATTTTTCAGTTGTTCAGCAAGTCATAAATTCTGACTCTTCATGCTGGGGGTGAAAGGAAATTTAAATCGCCTGCTGTATCTGCTCTGGCTTTGATGTGGTCTCAGAGTGAATTGGAGAGAGCAAATGGAATTACTTACTGATAGAAGAGATGGTAATCATTTTTATTCACACACAGTAAGAAGCACAGCAGAGATGTATATGCAGGGAAATATATTTTCTTTAACTAAAAGATCCCCTTCTTGTTATACTGTATCACTGCAAGCAAGCATTTAAATACACCGATGAATCTGAAACACTGTGGATGTGGCAGATTCAATTATACACTCATTCACATTCCCCTGATAGAAACGAAGCAAATCCGCAGAGACATTGGTTGGTGGGTAATTTATGAAAGCAGTTTTACAGATTTACATAAACCAAACGAATGTAAACAAGTGTCCTTCTCCACCAATTTAAATGAATGAGTGATTTAAATGAAGGAGTGGTAGCTTTCAAGCCAGACTGTATATAACTTCAGTGACAAAACAAGATATAATTGCCAACTCCTTGTATCTGTTTTTTGATCATCAACCCATTAAAATATCTCAATAAAGTGTGTCTCTTCACTTTGGAGAGAAAATGTACAATAAATCTAAAATTACTTCATTGGAAAAGATTTGCCAACAAGCATACAAACATGCCATGGTGGTAATGGATGGTCAGCTATTTCCAAATGTGTCACTGCAACAGAAATTTGTCGAAGGGTGAAATTATCTTGCACAAAAAGGACCAAAAGAAGATTGTGTTTTTGGAAATGTGCTGCCCAGAATAAAGAAAAAGGGAACATTTTAATAACTGAAACCAAATCAAGTTGGTCTCTACAAATTCAATTCATGAAGTAAATAATTTCAGTCCATTTTCTTTTCAAATGTGACACCACACTCCAACACACCATTACATACACAATAAAAAACACATGGCTTCAGCTCAATCAACATTTCTGCAACCATGTGAGTTAACCAGCCAACAACCAATAAAAAGCACAAGCATAGCAACCCTGAGATTCCTGTTTGGACTCTGAGAAGCACTGCCAAGCCCTCGCCTGCTACTCCACTACAAGCCACACAAGCGTTGCTACATCAGTACCTTTGAATGAGGATCAGTCTCCTCTTCCTGATTGGAGCTCGAGGGGGAGGGTGTGGCCGATTTACTTCCGGGAGGTGAGGGGGAACCATGAGGCAGTGCACTCCTGCTGACATGAGGGTTTAGCTGGGTCAGTGCGCTCATGGGGTTGGGCAGAATCGGAGGTGAGCTGTTTATCAGGGGGTGGTTACGGGCGGGGTCATAATGAGCGCCGTCTGGGTGCTGGTGATGGTGTTGTTGTTGGTGGTGGTGCAAAGCCATCTCCTGCATCTGGAGTGAGAGAAGAACACCAGCTTTACTATCTTCTCCACTCAAAGTAATGAAAGTTTGCCAATTAGCCAAATATGCAAAACGTAAAAGTGGAGATGACATCTTCAAATTTGAGGAAATATGCATGTATGTTGGACAGATATGTTGTAATGAGGGACATGTGTCTGTTTTAGGAAACTACAGACAAAAACAACCCTCTTACAGATCTCATTGTTAAACTGACGCTGGTTAAACTGCCTCTTCTCGAGACAGTAACAGGCACGTTTTTCAAACTTGCAGGTTCGTGGCCGAGTTAATTTATGTGACTTTTTTGGTCCCTGACTTTAGCACTGACCTTCATGCAGGGGCACAATTTAAATACAGGTAATAAGGTGATTAATCAGCTCTCTCTAAATAACTGCTAACAATATAGTCTCTCATCCGCAACCAACCAAGACAAGGAAGAAATATACTTTGCTGCCTAAAGGCTAATACCATTCACTAACCCGACAAGAAAAACATGAGTACAGTAACTGTGACAATGTCCCCATAGTTTTCTGAAGGCTCATGCTGAAGCGTGCTAGCGTTTGGGTTTATGGCGTTCGCCCATATTTGCATATTAGTGGAGCCAGAAAATCTAGATTTTCAATGTGTTGATGCTGGATGGAACATGATGAAAACAGCAGTCAACACCACTCACTGTGATAGGCTTCGACAGCTGTCAGTCAAGCAAATGTGATCTGATCTGATATTTTAATTTCCAGATTATTTGATATGAAGCCATCTTTATGCTTCTCTACCCCCATCCCAACACCTCATTTGGAAGTGTTGTGAATGTCAAATAAAATGTCTAACATATGGCTAACAGCCATATTTGGAATTTCAAAAATGTGTTTGTCAGTCAGTATTATACAAATCACATGACTGCTTTTAGTGATGAACCTAAAGAGACTCTTTCCATATTTGAATCTTTTAAAGTCATTATTTTTGGCTTTCCGGCCCATAATTTCACTGTTTTGGTTCATTGTCACTGCTTTCATAGTGTGAGAATGACACAAAAGTGTCACACAATCCACAGAAGGCAGAAGTTTTCAGCAAAAATGCTCTAAAAGCTCAGTGTACACTGTCTGTTTAGCACCAGATCCCTGACAGAAAAAGTCAGCTGGTGAGGATCGTAGAGCATTTAGCAGCTAAAGAGCCTGATATTTTTCTTAGGCGCTGGTGGAGACCAAAAATGGAGCAAAAGTGGAAGTGAATATGGGAATTATATTACTGTACCAAATCTTGCATTGTTTCAGAAATCACCAATGTAACATGCGCCCATTATCACTTCACTCCAAATTATGTATTTTTAAATGGAGCTCTCTATTACAGTTTAAAGTACAATCCATAATTTACGGTGTTTGGCGGAGGACCTTTTTGCTTCTGAAAAAGACGTTTAAAAAAGCCAGAAATCTCAGCACCCTGTGAAGCAACCATTGCCTCAATGGCATCGATCAACAACCCTATTAACCTCCTGTAGATATATTATGCTCACTGTGTGTTATGATAGAGAAAAATATCACTTACTGCCATGTTAAACAACACCTTGTACAACACTTGAGGCCCACAAATAGAAAGAGAAACGGTGTTCACAGCTGGAGAAGGACCCCTACATGGAGAACACCCTTCAGAGTGATTACAGAATCAGACGCTCTCAAAGTTCTGCTCTTAGCCGACTTAAAAGATCTTTAATAATAACTACATGAAAGGCTTTTCTTCAAGATTCATCAGGACAGAACATGAGCACGGACCAAAGGATGCTTTTAATGTAGGCATAAATGGGAATGTTTGGCAATTTACAGATCAGAAAGTGATGAACTAGCATTTGTTAGCTCTTTTAAACATTTATGAGTTAAATAATACATTACACATTAGCGAATTGCTAAAAAGATCAAATTGAAAAGGCCCGAGCATATGAGGTCTTGATAAACACGAGCAGAGGTTCAAAGATGAAGCCTCGGCTCTCTAATCATAATTGGTCCCAGTAGATTGCCGGAATAAAAATGCACAACAAAGTAATGTTGTACGAGGCTCTGGCCTGCTTTTGAAAACTCATAATATTCACACGACATTAGATTCTGTGTTTGCCTCAGCAGCTGCACACAAAAGGCAGTCATGAACAAAGACATTCCTTTTGCATTTCAAATAACCAAGCTCTAACCTCCCCCATCCACGGCAATCTCCAACTTCCAATCATAATTCAAAACACCATCACTACACTTCTTAAAACATGAGGAAATAGCTTCAGCAAAATAAGTAGTAAGACAGGCGAGGAAAAAAAGAGGAAGAAAGGGGAAAGAGAAGGAAATAGAAATCCATTAATTTTCCATTTTCCATGGACTTGCTCTTTAGGGTCCTCACAAACCAAGAAGCATTGAAAAACCAATTAATCAAACATGAATGGCCTATCATAGCTATAGCAGACGCATTTCCATAGCAACAGCCTCCAGGCAAAATTGTCACCCTTTAATCTGAGCCACACTATGTTTAATATAAACAAGAAGGAGACATGCAGAGCAGAGGAGTTCACAGGGGGGAGGCACTGTGGCATCGTGGGTAACGGGTTTCAGCTTTGTAAGAGTAGAAACAGAAAAAGGTCATTCGTAGATGTACATAAATACATTTTAAGATCCTGTTTTCACCTTTTTCATACAACAAATTCTTTGATTTTATATTGAATGAAGCATGCATTTTATCTTCTGCTTTTTTTCATCTTTACTCTCATATTTCATAGCAGTGATTCAACTGTCATTAAAGCTGAGTGCCCTGTCCCAACTAATGAAGCAGTAAATATAGACATGCATTCCTGTAAAAGTGCAATGAAATTCTCTCGTCAACTAGCTATTGTAAAAGCAAAGCACAAAGACACAGATTCCTTAGCATAAAAGGTGCACATTAGCTTATTAGAGTATTACTGAAAGCAGTTATATACAGCTTAACACCTACAGGACTAGTGCTCATAAGTCAAAAGCACTCCCACTGTGAAAAGCTACTCCTAATAGTCATTGCTGTGTAATTTTTTTTAATGTCTCCAGGTGCTTTTAGTTAGTTCTTTCACCTGTGTGAGACAGAGAGAGCAAGAAGTTATCACATAGCGCCATCAAGCTTGAGCTAAATAAGGCGAGCGGCAGACGGCTGTACAAATATTATGAAAGAATCTGACAAAGGTTGCCGGTTGCCATAGGTACTGTATGCTAATTCCTAATGGTGTCATCCAAATGGCTGGCCAAAAGAGGGGGAGTGCACTGTGAGTAACAGGACTTGATTGGTCACTGCTCTCTGCCTTTGGTGTTTAATACATACTGACTTCTCATGGACTCTTGACACAGACAGCCTATAATACTGATTTTAATTCATGACTCGGTCGGTGACGCAGCATGAAAATTATGCTATGATGTTATTTTTTGAGTGGGGTAAACCTTTAGATGGTTATAGGTTGAGAAAGCTAGCATTGAACGTAGCTTTAATCCCTGTTGAAGCCCGTTTGCTCATCTCTCTCTGTATTTTGTGGTGCAACAATAAACTGCCAACTTGAGCAATGCAGTGCCCTAAATTTACATTTATCTATATTTAGATTATTTATAAAGTTAGATTCTGAGTCCTCTTGGGTATTGTCATAGCTGTGCTTAACCTCCAGCAATTTAGTTGTTTGTTGTAAAGCCCCAGGAGATCAGAGTCTCTCATAAATGGAGAGCAGGAAAGGAAAGAGGACGCTGGAACAGAGAGAGAGAGGCAGAAAGACATAACAGAGGGAAAAAAGTAGCGAAACGGCAAGAGGAGAGAGAGAGACACACACACACACATGAAAAAAGAAAAACATGACCTAAGTACTAAAATCCATCTCCAGAGTTAGCAAGGGGACAGTTAGATATTGCTTTGTGGTGATGAGCAGCCAGGCAGACCTAAACTGTGATGTAAAGCCAGGAAACTCAGTGTGAACGTGTTCCTCTGCCATCGTTACGCCTGTCGTGTTTGTATTCACATCTTGTACATCATAGTCAAATGGGAGTCAAATAACAAAGGCTTTCCAATTATGTGTAGCACATTGTGTGTGAGATGGAATATCACAAAGCCATTGTTCCCCTGCTCCTGCTGACCTTACCTTTGAAATGGTTTCACGGCCGCTCCAATTGCCTGCACCATTTGATTTAGCTAAGGGGATTTGACCACCAGCACAGAGATGAGAAAAGGGGAGAAGAGAGCCCTATACAGCTACAAGGAGAAAGAGGAGAGATTCACACCAGAGGAGAGCGAAAGCAGCTAACCTTGCTCCGTCCTTATGATGATTATACCAGAGTGGCATCTGTTTCATCATTTAAATAAGCAGGTTGATTGCTATGCAAAGGTTTTATTGCCCCGGCATCATAATAAACCAGTCTATTGATGCTGAAAAAAAAAAAATCAATAAATGTTTCAACTTGTATCATCATCTCAAAATAAATTAATTAATTTTCAGCGTGTGTCAGTTTTTAATTAAGTGCAGAGTCAATTCACTTTTAGTACACTTACTTCTAGAATGTAAATTAAAAGGTGTTTGCTAACGATAAAGATTCGCCCCAAGAGAGCTGCATGATAACTTGCAGTGTTTGGATTTTTAAAGGAATATTATGAGGCTTTAAATGTACCATATTTCCATGTATATTAATATCAAGCAGGCCTAGGTTCTATGTTAATAATGTGAAATGCTCAATAAAACGCTCAATGCACACAGGCTGTATCCAGACACTGTGCCTTTAAGTGAGCCATCAGGAAACTGCAGCCATCACAGTTACTCTCCGGCTGCAATGATGGTGCACAGGTGCTGAGAGTGCACATTTGGAAATGTGAAAAACTGACCAATCAGAGCAGACTGAGCTTTTTCTTGAGGGGGTCTTAAAGAGACAGACTCTAAAACAGAGTGTTTCAGACAGAAGATGAATACAGGTATATTCAGATGGACATTATGATAAAAATATAGTGTTTTTTGAATGTTAAAGTATGCAAACATGCTCTAAAAGAAGCCCAAAATACAAGTATGCACCTGACAATGATCACAGTATGTCCCCTTTACTCTGCAGGCTTGGAGATCCCCTCTCCGTGCCGTCCTGCCCCGTTTGAATACACAGTGATCAATGCTTCTGAGAGTCCTGAGACTTTCCCCTCCTCACTCCCTGCTTGACTGGAGCCATCTTGTTTAGAGTGATGGCTCACTCACACAGGTTCACGGCTGCTATTGTAAAATCACCCAGCGTTTAATTGAAACAAATGACTATAATAATAGAACATTATCCCTGCAGGCACCCAGCCATGACAGCTTTAATTAGAGGCGCGTTCAAGACTGATCCTTCAAAAGCACAGCCGCCGCGCAACACGGCGGTAAACACGCCTTTAGGTGGGGAGCCAACCCTGGGCCTCGCAGCCCTCAAAGCTACTTCTCATTCACCCCGAGGGCAAAGCACTAACAACTCTGTTCCTCAAAGAGCCTTCGAGCCTCCACCCCTCCCTCCCCTCCTCACTCACTCCCTCTCTCTCTCTCTCTTCTCTCTCCCTTCATCCATGTCTTCGGTTTATCAAGCTTATATATACCCAGGAGGGTCATTTACACAAGCTGAGGAGAATTAATAAGAGAGTGGATTTATGAATCATACGCTACTTAAGTATGAAAGCAAAGGCAAAACGCCGCTTCTGCCTTCTTGTGACATCAGACAGATGCTAAGTAAGGAGATACGATGGGCAGCAGATGCAGGGATGTTTAAGAAGAATAAACACAAGTGTATCTGTCTCAGCTTAATTGGATGATTTTTTTTAAATAGTCAAGATGACTTAAAAAAGATATCATTTTATTAAGACAAGGAGACTTTGATTCAGCTGTAATATGATGCCATGATCCAGGTGTACAACCAGCCAACTGCATTTAGCAACACACTATTAAAACCTCATTTTATTTAACAGCTTGGCAGTCGCTCCATGTTGCCAAAACAAGACACTATAAGGTCACTTTCAATCGTTCCAATTACATGCTAGTCAAAAAGGAAAAATGTGAAATACTTGCTCTTGCACCTCCTGTGCTGAACTGTGATCAAGTAATTAATCTGGCAGAAAAACAGCAATACCTCACAAACTAACAGCATAAGGAAATAATTATGAGTTTCAACGCAAACTTGAAAAGAGAGAAAAAGCAATTTCCAAGAACGTCTTAAGCAGGCGCACTGTTGAAATGGACTTTGCCACTATATCTCTCAAAGCCAAACAGAGTACGTGCCAACGCATTTGATATTTTCATAAAATACCTAGGAATGACTTTTTAAGTTGTGCCATACGGATAAATGCTCAAATCAAAACAAAAAAAACAGGAATGAAGTTATAACAAAAGTAAAAAGGTCAACTTTTTTACAACTCTTTTTGTTATTTGTGATTTATTTTCTTCTGTGTGGAAAGTACCTATTGTTTTCTGCTATTATTAACATTATTAACGTTAAATGATATGAAAGGATAGCTGGAAGCGTTTGCACAGAGACGTTGACGTCCCCGGTTGTGATTGACTGTTGGTTTGAAAAGTACTGTACCACCTTGAACGCCTCTCAGAGTGAATCTGTGGCAGCAACAAGGCACCGGTTGATTTGCAGATAGTAATGTCATGATGTCCCCCTCGGCACCATCCTCCATGTTCCTCATTACTGCTAATGTCAGAACCTCCTTTGCTTTTATTTCCTCCCTCTCTCTCTCTTCCCCTCTCTTGTTCCTCAGTCTTTTCTATTCTCTCTCTCTCTGTGTGTCTCTTCCTCCCCCTGCCTCGCTCCCTCTCAGCCCGGGCGTGTCTCCGAGCTCACCTCACAAAGCACGGCGTCAGAGAATCAGAGCCTTGCCTGACATGACATGTAGGAGACGGTTGTGAGGAGCGGTAGGGACACACACTCTTGACAGCAGAAGGCAAGGCTCCTCTGCTCCCACTAATGAGACTCCTGACTGCCGTGTCAAACACACTTTGTGTGTACGTGCATGTGTGTGTGTGTGTGTGTGGGTGTGCCCGCGCTCGCACAACAAAAAAAATGAACGTAGATGCAGAAATAATGAACACAAAAACAAGAAAGGGCACACAAATGAAATGCAGGGGCATACAGTACTGTATGTGGCGCACACGTGCAGGTCATGGGGAGGTGATTTTCATGTGTGTAAAATCCTCTCAGAGAAATTTCACACATTTCTGACAGAAGCCATCTTCACCTTATTCTCCAGCTTTGAACTGTAACCAATGCAGCAGACAGCGGATTATCAAACAAATTAACTCGCTGATATCGGCATGGTATATCCAGGGCTCCCACAAAAACAGATTTTCACTACACAATTATAGAGGGCAACAGAATTCACGATGATATTACAGCGAAAGCTGGAAAATCCATTTCTAACTTTGTTGATGCGTTTTGTCAGTTTTTTTTTGGCAAATTAATGCCAAAAAATGAAATAGAAAGTGAAAAATGCATGACTTAATAGGCTCTGGATTATATACATACTATTATCATGTGTGTATTATTAACATGATATCAATATTTCATTTTTTAATTATCTCACTGGTTGCCAATGCTGGTACACCTGACCAGAGGAAGTGTGAGGCTTATCGTTTTCTCATTTTGACTTTTCATCAAAAGATCTGAAAGATTTTATAAAGTCACATCACTTTGAACATCTTTCCAACCAGATTATGTCTCCACACAACCAAATGCTGCATTTTCATGACAAGAAAACACTCATCACTGACGTTTATGATCAAGTTAAGTGTTAAAATAAATGAGCCACTGGTTTGCTATTGATAGTCGTGAATATCAATTATATCAAACCAGAATGTTTGTATTTCTTTTCGATGTTCACCTGCTTAATAATCAAAATAGACAAAATTCCCAAATTTGCCTCAAAGGTGACATAAGATGCTTATTTTCTGGTTTGTATTTGTACAACCTCGATTCCCAAAAAGTTGTGATGCTGCTTATTTAAAACATAAATAAAAACAGTAAGCATCAAATTCAGAATGTGCATATCTACAAAAAAGTTTCCCAGTGTTACATTAGATAACTTGTCTTTGTACTTGTATTCAACTGAATGTAGGTCACAAAAGATGTGCGAATAAATCACATCATTTTCATATCACATCCTGTTTGAACACACCTGTATTCACTCTCCACCTGTCTCTTTAAGCCCCGTTCCCAAAAAATCCCAGTCTGTCCTGATTGGCTTACACTAAAAGCCACATCTTTCATGTTTTTGGACCCAGGTAGTCTATAAAAAAACTGCCTGGTTTGCCTTATTTCACAGTTTATGGGTTGATAGGCACTCTGGATACTCAAATGTGTGCACAAGCACTGAAGAAGTGAGCTTTTCAGAATATGGCCCCTCAAATCCTGTAAATGCTTCAGCTTACTTTGTGTCTTTGGGTAGATCTGGCTGCGACAATCATCTAATAATTTCTAGAACCATTTTCTTCTACTTGGCACCATTATGGGTGAACGCTACCCGTGAATTGTGCCTCTTGGTGCTGGATTACGGTAACACAGCACAAAACGAACTGTGTTACATGAATACACAGAGTGTTTTAATCACCCTGGCTGGCTCGAGCCACTCTGGTGCACATTAGCAGACAGAGTGGCAGTGTTGTGATGAGCTGGTGGCTGGTGGCACAGCAGGGGAGACGTCCCTGAGTGAGATGACATGGGACGGCTCTCCGCCGCCACCAGGGCAGAATATTCCTGGTGGTGAAAGCAGAATGAGCTGATGGATGGTTGAGATAGGGCACAGTGCAATATGGACACGATTTCATGGCATGATAAATCTCAGCAGGGGCCCGTGGCTAAGTGTAATATGAAATCCCTTATCTATGTATCAGCTTCATAACACCGGCTATCTGCTGCAGCTGAATCTGCCTTTGTTTCTTTAGCTTCTGTTCTCTGCTTGAATGCCACTGTTGATCACATCGACAGTATGGAGGAGGACGCTGACAACAACATGTGTGTGATAACACATCTTTTACTCGGTTGTTTTTGAAACACGAAGTGATGAATTATCTAAATTGAAAGTTGTGGAGATCCTCTTCCATTACCTGTGATCACACTGATAGCCAGTGTTATTAGAAGACATTTTGCATACACTCCATCCTGTTTATACAAAGCAAGTTTATATAAAACAGGTCTGCAATATAAAAGAAATGCAATTTGTCTCACAGAACTGATGCCTTTTAAAGTTCAGCGTGTGTTATTTAACACCATCTCTTTAGAATTTCTGATTAAAAAGAAATAAATTAAGTCGGCACCTTATCCTCCGATTAGCTTAATCCGATAGGTTAATTGACTTTATCAGGGTGGAGAAAATAGATGAGCTGCCGCTCCAGCCTGCAATAAAAATCCCTCCAAAACGATGAAATTGGAAAATAACCTATATTTCTTTTAAGATATTTCTTAATATACAACTACAGTTTCATATCACATTGCCAGAGAAATAAGGCACTTTCTCCCAGGAGATGAGAAAAGAATTGAATTTTTCCTTATCGGTCATCTATTTTTCCACAGAATGCTATTACTTGCTGCCTGCCGTTGCTAAGCAACAGGAAATATTAATAGGACCTTTTATTAGCTAGGCTTTACCAGTGGAGTACTAAAATGAGGAAGTGGAAAACATGAATGTGTTACATAAATCTCTGAACCTTTCAGGGTTTGCACAAGTCTCTGTTTGTCCAGTGATTTATGGCTGTGATGGTTCATTTATGGGAGAGGGAGGTGTGAAATGCCAAATGGAACATTAGCCTAAGGGACAATTTGAAAATAAATAATCACAAAAAAAAAAGTGAAAAAAGGGGGAAAGCAGTTTTAAAAAAAACAGCCCTTTTTTATTTTCCTGCAGATTTCAAGAGGCCATCAAACAAGCAAGCGATAGTTTTGTTCCGCTCGATGCATTGATCATTCAAAATCATCTATGCCTGAATCAACATTGGAATAACTAATACAAGTCCCATTCTGTCACTGGGCTTGTTGAACTGTGGTGGAAAAGCGACAGACATTCCATCATTTTCCGCAGACGCTCTAATCCCTTTAAAAAATGACTGAAAATGAAGGTCTTTCAAAGGAGAAATAGGTTTTCTTCATCTGAATGAAAAGTATAGAATGAGGCAAAGCCTCAAAGAGCACCAAGTCTTTAAAGGCAAAGGTAAGACAAATTTAAAGTCCATATTGGAAAAAGTCTAAACACATTTAATTACAACATTTTCCGAGAAGTCACTTGATAACAGTCGGGGTGAGTCCTATTCATTTTTCAGCTTTTAAGAATTAAGATTTTTCTCTATAAAAGCATCACCTTATCTCTAATCCACCTTTTTCTCTGTTCCATGTTTATACAAAAAGCAGCAGGTGTACAGTATGCGATAATACGTTTGCTGAGACCCTCCATCAGAGAGAGAACACATTAAAACACACCTCTGCTCTCTTATCATTAATTCATCCCAGCTTGTCTGTGACAAGTTCAGTTGACATTGCAGCTCATATTTCATTCACGCAGGCTTGGAGAGCGAGCACCTGCCAGGAGCACTTAATGCCTCGCGAGTAAAAAATAAAGGAAGAAAGAAAAGAAAACACAGGCATCCACCCAACTTAACATGACAATCTGTGTGGGATTAACACTTGATAATTAACCTCAACAACGCAAGATAAAGAGCTTGTGAGGAAATTCCTACATTTAAATGTTGGTAACAAAAGAAATTAAGAGTATCAATTTGAATATGAATACAGCCGGCAGACCACCCTCATTACAAATAAAGTGACCCTCATTCAGGCGGATTCACGTCTTGTATTCTGGGAAATAACAAATGAGATAATACCTGGGAGTTTGACGGAGCTAGGGGCTGCATATAGCTGCTAATACACGGCCGTTACGCATAACATCCTCTGGCTGATTATACATTCATCATCTGTTACATATTCAAAACATCACACCCGAGCCAGTTTGATGATGGCTAATATTGCATGCATCATTGAGGAACATGAAAAAAACTTAATCAAAGATAATTTATTCCAGTCGCAGGCACAGGTCATGTGAATTTGAGGAGCATTTTAAACATACCATAATTGAATATGACGCCTTTCTGTTCAAACAGATTGCAGATGTCACAGCGCAAACGTGAAGCTTATACAACTATCCGGCCAATAATAAAAAGCTTTAGGCGAGTTTTGGTGTAAATAAAGACACGAAGGACAACAACAACAACAACAACAAGGCCACTTCACTAGTGAGTCCAGAAATTATTCACAAGCAGCAGCAGAGATGTGTATCTTTCTGGGCTGTATTGATAAGATCAATGCAACCTGAGCATGGCTATTAAATGTCTAATGTGTTTTGGAACTTGTAGATGCTATGACAGTGGGGGCATTAACAGAGAGGAAGAGAGAGAGAGAGAGAGAGAGACAGAAAGAGAGAGAGAGAGAGGCCCTGCCAAGTGCACCAGAGCATCAGAGGAGAGAGCTCTCTGAAAGATATCAGGTTTGGCCAGGAGGGGCTTCAGACCGCAACACAATGAGCATCAGCAGAAAAAAAGGGAAAAAAGTTATGAATTGAAAATGGCATCTTTACAAAATTAGGAGAGTACCGTCAGTTCATGTCTTTTAGCTTTTTTAGAATCGGCAGAGGAGAAGAAATAGATAAAAGTGACCACCTGTCCCATCACTCCCTTCACTCCTGTTGATTTAAACCAGGATTATGCTGCCAATATTCAATTGTTAACAAATCCCATGAACCAAAGCCAACAATGTATCGATCCTACTAACAAGTGTACAATTATTTGCATTACTGAATTATCGGGAGACTATTTTGACATCTAGTTAATTAAAGGTATACTATGCAGGATTGTCATAAAAAAAACAACAACAATGTAAATCTCTCAGTCTTTACTCACCACCGGCTGGAAGAGTGTGTTGGCGTCTGTATTAAAAGAGACCTTACCCTCGTTCTCTTTTCTTTTCCTGCTTGTTGTTTTCAGGGCTTTTCTGGGCAAAACGAGAGTGAATTTAAGGTTTTCTTTCACTCTCACTGAGCCGGGGAGGAGGGGCCACGTTTAAATGTGTTTACAGACACAAATCAACAATTCCTGAAAAATGCCACAAGCCTGATTTCCAAAAAACCCAAATTTATTTTGCAATCCAGTGAGCAATAAATAATAAACAATCCAACTGATTATTAATTCCGCCAAGGCCAAGGGCCAGGGAGGAGGTTATGTGATCGCTAGCGTTTGTCTGTTTGTTTGTGTGTGTAGAAAATAACTCAAAAAGTACTGCACGGATTTGGATGAAATTGATAAGTGTATTGGGACAAGGTCCAGATGATTTGATTTTGGTGGTGATCGGTGATCCAGAACATGATCTGGAATCTATATTGCAATTTTATATTATTGCATCAGTGACCATATTGCCTTCACTAACTGCCAATGAAATATGCCAGTGTGCTCCCAAAATACATGCTTTAATCCTTCAAGTGTGCAATGTGGTAACACCTAACTGACCCTATTGCCTTGGCGGCGGTCTGCGTTCTCCGAGTGCTTTTCTAGTTATCTTAATTGATCACTTGATTCAGATCCACTAATGTTTCTTGCCTGTGTGTTCTATGAGAATGACAATAAGTTCAGACGTAAAGTAAGCTAGGTCGCTAACTTACCACTATGACTACACGGCTAACAACACAGACTGGCCTCCCCTTAAAAATGTAAATACAGGGAGTTTGAACAGGCAGCAAAATACGACAAACATATTGATAAACGGTCTATTTTGTCGTTTAGGTTGGAGATCTTGTTGAACAAGAAGCTTCCAATATGTGCAGTGATAAAACCAACACTTGAACAACATCCTGTTTCTAACCGCTCTGCTAACACAAATATGCTTTTCTGCCTTTATTGTGTTTCTGTCTGACAGATCACACAGCTCATAGTCAACAGATACAGACAGACCACTTTCTCTCAATAAATGATTGGTTACCTGAAAAGGAGCAACAGTTTTGACCTCGAGGAGAAAGAAACAACAGGCTGCATATTTTTGCTAAAAGCTAAAGTGCCCGGCCACTTTAGGAGATTATAAATTAAACTTTTCTTTTATATTCTCTAATATTTCTTTTGTATTTGATAGTTGCCATTGGTCCAGAGCATCCACAGCCACAATCCACTGCTTTATCCACCCCGAGATCTAAATCTGAACACCATTTAGTCCCACAGTTCACCCAAACACCACAAACAAAAACACACACTATCTGTTCTGTCTCACAGCTATGATCAACTGCTGCTGTAATACTGCTCTACTTTAAACCCTTTTTGTTATATAATCGCCCTATTTACTTTATGTTTATATTGTTGCACCTGGAATGGAGTACTTTCAAACGTCCTCATACTTGAATCACGTAGGCACGCATTTAGAAACCAGGAGCTCTCAGCCTTTTGTTGAGATAGAATAACCTTATTTCACTCAACTGAATTATCTCGAAAATATCTAATAATGAAATCCAGGAGGTACAGAAAACTGGAGGTATATGCTCATTTTGAATAAGAGTTACCTCTTTCCTCTTTGCAATTTCTTCTTGCTTTCCTCCCCACAATGCCCCCCCTCCTCCGTCCTCACCCCCTCCTCTCTTCATCCAACTCTATTGCACTCTTTTCATTGCCCAGCTCACGTATTGAATCTGCCTGATGAAAACAGATCTCACTGCAGCACCACAATAGAATGGCTGATGCAGGAAAGATGAACCCTAATGGATTTTTTTTTCAATGTGCTCAAGATTGAATATAAGGCCTGACCTCCAGATGTAGTGGATCCATTTCAACAGCAGAGATATTGTTTATAGTGAGGACACAGAAACACACAGGCACCCTTGGACGCGCACAAACAGAACGTCAACAGCAGCAGAATCCCTTTTCTATCTCCATATTGCACTCAAATACTGTATTTTATTGCACATGAAACCGTCTAAAATTAGAATTAACCCTCGTTATTTATCTATCCATGTCAAGTGAGGTATTCATTATGATAGAATCTCATGTTTGAACTGCAGAGTTTGCTTAATTACTCTGCTCAACAGACTGTGTCAAGGTGAGGCTCCAATTTAATAGACACTCCGTTCTCAGCACAAATGAACCTCTGCTACGGTTTGGTAGTTTCACCAGGCAGCCTATTTGACTTAGAAATGTCTGAGTTCGCTTTATATGCTGGTTTTTTTTTGTAAAGTTGAAGCAGAGCCCTGAAAAGGTCTCCTATATGTTCAAGAAGCCAGTTAGAAATATCAAGGTTTGGGAGGTTAGAACATTTTTTAAAGATCACTGATCATCTGGTTAAAAAGCTGTAATTTCTTTTGGCTTTTTCTTGATCTATTCGCCTCGAAATGACCCTGAACATAAACTTAATTTGGACAAAATATCATATTCACAATATGCCCAACACTCATCTTATTCTTTCCCTTGACACCGCCAGGCCTCCAACTCAGAACAGCAGTCGCCGGCATTTGCAGTGAATGTGTTTTGATTACATGTCCATCGTGTGTCATTTCAAACATTTCAAATCTCATGCATTTTTATCACACAGCCTGAAACACTCCGTCTATTAAAAGCACCGAGTGTGGCCCTTCTGCAGCCGTAACAAATATCCTGACTGCTGAGAGAAAGACTGGCCAATCAACCACTGTCTCCACAGTAAAGGTCATGACCAAAATGTGAAATGAATATGAAGATAAATGACACATAAATCCAATACCTCGGGGGAATATTCCGACATTATATATAATATATAGTATGTTTATATTTCAGATTTATATCAAGCTGTATTCTGCCGATGCGCTGACTGCTGTTTAATCTAATCTCCTCTGTTTATGATAAACATGAGAATACATTATGCATCTATTTAACTTTAATCTTAATTATCATGCATAAAGTGCGCAGATGACCCGTCATTTCTGAAGATGTGAGAAAGAACAATATGCAATATGTACTAAATCACGAACCGTATGCAATCTCTTCTATTAGCAGAAAGGCACAGCTGTCAAGTGTATGTGTATCTTTTTATATCTCGCTCAATATCACGTAAGTGATGAAGGACTTATATTCTGACCTTCAAACCCTGAACACTCTGCATATGTTAATATCGTTGACCATATGTGCTCTTTCTTTTCAAAGTAATTTTCACTGAGATCTCAGTGCTGCAATCAATAAAAAGCATTCACATCTGTCCATATTTTACAGGAAAACACTGAGCGTGAATATGTATATCATTCAGTACACCTCTATTATAAAATTTACATTTTAGTCACTGAAGAGGATCCAGAAAATCATTATTTTGAACTCATTTCTTGCCATGTGGAGAAATACTATATAAGGCATTGCTTAATGAAGACCCTTTGCTTATTGCAGCCTATACATTATGCTCCATGCATAAGCTTTACATACTGTATATCATCTGTTGTGATAAAAACCTGCTCCATTTCCTGCCGTTCTTGTGAATGCAATTACAGTTTGGAGATGCTAATTTGTGGAGGTGTAGTTCTGTGTGGAGCTGAGGGAGTAATCAGCGCGTATTCATGTTTGAAGGCTTGACAGATTGACCGATGCATGCTGTCGAGGTAGATATGATGCTGATGGATTTACCCACAATCCTTTTCTCCATGCATCAGGAGCTGACATGGCAACCGCTGAACAATCATTCAGTTCCCCTATTTAGCCCGCTACTTCATGTCTCGAAAATTACATTTACCTTATAGGCTTGTAATCTGTTTCACATTAGAGAGCTCTTTTTTTAAATGGCTGGTTTGGATTTTTTTGCAATATCCAAAAAGCTTTTTAAAAGTCAAATTCGTCCCATCTCTCATGTGCTCCATCATCTTTTTTATTCCCTTCATAAATTCTTGTATCTGCAGCAGTGCATGGTGTGTGTTCGGTGTTTGCCTTCATGTCCTCCTGAGGATCTCAGGCACAAAAAATGACTTCTTCAAAGTCCTACAGTTTTGGTATAAGCCAGCACAGTTGGATTCACACCCCAAACTAAAAGGGTTTAGTTGAAGTAAAAACCCTCTTTCCTCTGAGGCATTAAATAACTTTTAGTTTCATTAAAGGCTTAAATTGTCTGAAACATTTGTGACCATTACTGATAATATTCTGCTGCTCTTTAGAGCTCACAGGGTCCCCCTTGGACCGGGTCGGTCCCTGCAGTGCTACTCACCGAGGGCATTTGGCTGGAGACGAGGTGGCTGTCCTGCGCCAGCATGTTAGACATCATGAGTGTGGGCAGCTCTGGGTAGGAATACGGGTTGATGAGCCCATTGTGTTGCAGCGAGTGGCAGAGGTAGCCCGTAGAGTCGTGCTCCATCAGGTGAAGAAGAGGAGGCTCGGGGTGGTTGGGTGGAGTGATGGGGGGGATCTCATAGTCCTCGTCCCCGGCTCCATTTCCACTGCCTGAGCCGCCGCCTCCGCCTCCTCCCCCGCCGCCGCCAGTCTGACCTGTGTAGCTCTGAGGGAGAGACACAAAGAGATAAAAGTGAGGAAGTTTACAGAAGTATCCGCAGATCAAAGTCATAACTGGTTTCTACATGACACGAGTCCATATGGGCTGCAGATGTAGACATTCAGTTTGCGGTGATGGAGTTGCTGGATAGAGAGGAACGGTTATTTCAGGCGCCAAGAGTTCCAAAAGTCCTTTTTTTTTGTAAGGTAATTGGAGCATCAGAATCTTAAAAGATTAGCATTGTTTAGTAGCATGTTTTAAAATATCTAGTTCTTTGATAAGAACTGAGGACTGAGTCAATTTTGGAGGTTAAAGGTCACTTTGATCTCCAAAATACATGTTTTTTGTTACCATTGCAACTGATAGAGTGGATCTAGCGAAGAAAGCCCCCCACATGCATTTTTGATAAACTAGACATCTTGTTGTTAACTGCTAGATTAAAAAGCAGGAAAAAACAGGAATAACTGTTTTATTGTTTAATAATAGTTTGTTTTATGGTGCGCTAACCGTAACGACAGAATAGACCATGACAAACGTACAGTTTTAAGTACATGTATGAATGAAAAAAGGCTGCAGTTTCAGTGAATTTAGGCTAAAATAACACTGACCTAGATTTAGGGCCAAAAACATCCTGGTAAGGTGTTATAAAAGACAGTTAAAAATTTAAATAAATGTGCCTAAATGCCGGAAGTGAAGTAGTTATGAGGGTGACGTGAGCAACGGATGTTACGTAAAAAAACACTTAAGGTTTCATGAAAAAACGTAAGTTTAGTTACTACCACGTCAGCAAGATGGTGGACAGCTAAAACATAAATATGAGTCGTATTTTGCTGCCTGTACAAAAGCCCCATATTGTTGTTTTTGAGGGGAGGCTATTCTCATATTATCATAGAGTTAGAATAAAATAATAATGCTAAATTGAACACCTGTGATTCTCATTTTCTTGCTGAGGGCTCCAGGATAAAAGTAACATGTACAACATTTAAGGCTGATGTCAATATAACCTTAAGAATAATTAATATGTTAACATCTCTACCAATGAATTCAGTTTCCTGCCGTTCCACAAATAGATTTGTAAACTGTTTAAAATCCGATCTGTCATTTTGTTAGAACAGGTGTAATTTTGTTTCCAATGTTGAACGTCTCATTTTGGAACAAAAACTCAATGCTCGGCGCTCAGTAATAAAGAAGACCAGCAGCCTCTGTATTTGTGTGCTGTCGCGCTAACACAGTAAGTCCAATCAGATCAGAGTTCTGCACAGAGCAAGAAGAAAAGAAAAATAGCAGGGAAATTCAACGGGGAATGAAAAGCAATTTTGTCTGAGACGATCCAACTTGACTCCCATTGTAATGACTGAGTCAAATTAATCATCACAAATAATATTCTGGTGTCAGCCATTCAAGGGTTTTTTAATAGAATTTTTATGATTCATGTCTAGCAGTATACATCAAACAGTCAGTTCTGCAACATTTCTGAAATAAATTCAATATCATCTTTGTGTAGGCTGTCATCCTCGGCAGCAGAGTGGTCATTTATCTCTCAAACAGATACTTTTAGAAAATAAGGGGCACGGGGAGATGGAAGAAAGGAGAGAGGATACAGGGCACTTTTTTCTTCCTTGTTTCTCTCAACCCTGTCCTACTATAAAGGTGAGCGTAAAGGCCCATTCTGTCATGTTGTGGCCATATAAATTACAGGTTTGTTAAGATTTATAACAGAAAAGGTTGACTTTCAAATGACAAATTAGCATTTTTAGCTGCTCGGAATAAAAAATATTCCTGTTTTACTGCAGTCAGCTGGAGGAAATATTAACAATGTGGATTTTGTTGTTGTCTAATGTCTGTGTTTGTTCAGTTTGAAGTGATAGCAGCTTTAAATCCTTGTGTTTTTGTGATTTGGCAGCAAAGGAAAAGCCTTTTATTTCCATTTGGATCACAGATTGCGCCTTTAAGTGCATAGTAACCGACAATCTTCTTTTTACAACAATAGCTTTCAGCGGGATTAAAATGTATTTAATGTCTTTTAAATGAATACCAATCTCAGGCAGTAAGCACAAAGCCAGATGAGAGGAATTTCATTAAGTTACGATACCTAAAACACCCATCTTTAATTTGACCACAAAAAAGGACGTTAGCCATGTTTTATTGTGAAGCAAGAATGTAGACACAGACTCAGCGTTTAAAGCACACTTTCATCTTCCTCCGTGTTCCACCAAATGAAAAAGAAGAAGAGTTAAAGAAGGGTGATTGCCTCAATTTGATTTACTTTGTCCTGACATAGCCTGCGAGCCCGTTGATATTAATTTTCTGGACTGTCCTTTGAAGACAGATGTTTCTGTAAACCTTTGGGGATAGTGTTATTGTTTGGTCTAATGGACAAGAAAACGAACATTTCCTGAGATTCAATTTCCCTCATAATTGTTGGAAGGAAACTAAATTGTCTGCAGTAAACATTGGAGCCATTGTGTAAAGTGAGTCCCCGTGCGGTGTCCCTCGGAGCCTTCGCATCACCGTCATCTCTCACCGTGCTTTGCTACGACTGCGGGTGACCGCTGTGTAATCTGAAGACCGCCACTCTTAGTCATCATCTCGCATGTTCATCAACCTTTTGTTTTCCTGGTGTATAAATATATATCCACAACTACAGAAACATTTCCCCGCTCCCATCCGTTGCTTTTGATTGTGCAAAGAGGACGCGGACTGAGGATGTGTCATGTGTTAGATTGCTGTGAGGGCTCATCCACTGCCCTTGATGATAAAATGTAAATACCAAGGACGTTCCCAGTTGGATTGTGGCGAGATAAATTATTCATATGCCTCTATTCAAAATGAGCTTGTATGTACAGAAGCACATGTACACTCTGGGTAATGTATACTCTTTTCTCCTTTAAAAGTAAAATCCAAACAAAGGCAATGTATTTGATGGATCGTGTAGACCAGCATGTGTCCTAGTATGGAACTGGCTTTTCAAACAAAAGCCCCTCGTTCTTCCCCCCCTGTGAGGAACTCGTCATGGCTTCGCTTTCAATAGCCAGGGCCACATTCTTACCAAACGCAGCATTAGGCAGATTCTATTTTCTCACTCAAACATCCTTTATTTTCCTCCTCTGATCAATACCACGCACTATAGGGAGGGTTATTTCCAATACACAGTATGCTCAGTCTGCGCAGCGAGCGAAACACAATCTGTAACATTTTAATTAAGAGACAGATCTCTCGACTGTAAGTGTTACATAGCAGCACACCTTTCATTTGAAAGAAACAGATGAATAGACAGTTGGTCTGGGACTGAGAGAGAAAATAACATTGATTGGGGAGCTTTCCAGCTTGTCTTTTATTTGGCACAGATCTCTCCCTCCCTCTGTAACACTGCCTGAGAATTCAAGGCCTTCTGGAGATGATATTGACTGTGGCTAATGGCTCATTATCTGTACATTCTTCTTATTATTAGATTATTGTTGTAATGCCTGTAGAAATTTGGATCTGGGACTTAACCCAATTAATATCAAATTGTATATTCATTCTGCCATATAATTCGCTGTCAAATATAATTCAAATGCACAATAAAAGAGCTGCTTACTATTGAGTATTTTAATCTATAGCTGGCATGAATCTTATATCCAGAAACAGGTCATTTCATATGACACTATAGAAGAATATAGTGCGTTTTCTGGTGATTCAATAAAGTCTGTAACCAGATGGTACATAATTGGCTATACACTGAATATGTTTACATGTAATGAGATTAAGACAATAGTTTGTTTAACTACACAGGCAGAGATCTTTGGCATGCAGGAGTTGAACAATAAAGCTGATTCAATGAATGAATGAAAGCGAATCCTCCTCCCTGTTGGAAACACTATTCACAATTTATTTTACATCACATTATTCTGCACCATTATTATGCAAATAGAAACCTGTCCTGAGCCGTATGTGCTATTTTATTCAGGGTGATGGAGCTCCTGACAGAAAGGTTGCCAGCTGGAGCTCAGTTTGTTAATCACAGTTAAATAAGTGGTAATGTAAAGTATGATGTGTAAACAAAATCACAATCATTAAATATTTCCTCAAATTTCCAATTTTCTAAGAAAGTGTTGTTATTATTAGTATAGGTGATGTCATTGTGGGTCATGACACCTTGATACAGGATTTAATCACGATTGAGACTTGAAACCCAGTTTGTGTAAAAAGTCCCATTCTGCAAATAAATCAAAGTCTTTATACAAAGTTACTCTGTGCACCTCTGCAACCCTATATAGCTAATTATAATCTGAACATATTCTGAACTTTTGGACAACAAAACAAGACATTTTTATGCATCTTGGCATGCAGTAATCTTGCATGCACAGCTATCAACTATCTGTTACAATGAACCAGAAAAGAATAAAATATAAGGGTCTTTTTTTGGCTGTACAACTCTTTGAATGGCAGCATGTGTACAAAGCCCTCTTTTGAAATTAAATAAAATATTTTTTTCCATTCAGGTCTATTAAGTGTATATGAGACTATTTTTGTACAAAGATACCCCATCTAAATAATTATAATCTGAGTATATTTTTCATGAGTTTTGGTCAACAAAACAAGAAATTCTGATACATCATCCTGGGCTCTGAGAAATTTGTATTTTTCTTCACAATTTTTTTACATTTCACAGGCTCAGGAAAACAACCAGCAGATTAATTTTTAATGAAAATAATCATTAGCTGCAGCTGTATTATTAACTGGTGTCTTACTGTATTACCTAAAAAGGAACAGCATTATAAGCACATTATTTTGACAGGTGGTCCACACACTGTGAACATTTCCTCTTAAAAATAATCAGACTGGGCTTCAAGTCAGAGAATAAGAACATAAGTGCACGAGTGTATTCAGGCCGGTTGCTCGTGAGCCACACAGACGCAGAGTTTGGAGTCCTCTCAAGTCAGCGTTTGTTTCAGGCAGAGAGGGCGGGACCGACAGCTCGGAGACAGACGATGACAGATCTGCCTTACCACTAATGTGCACTTATCTGCCTATTGGAGAGCTTTGTCACAGTGGTGATTTATGCTCAAAATCCCCCACACACTACCACTTCCATCACCACCGACACTGTTCGTTCCAACACCTTCCCGTATCCGCCGTGCAGCACCCCGAGCACAGAGACAAAGTCAGGCCCCGTTATCTCTCCTTTCCACGCAGTCCGGTTTGCAAGTGAAAACGCTGGATTTATCTTTGGGAAGAATTTGAGAGCATCATCTATTTTCATTCGCTCTGCCATCGCTCCCCCAGAGGAAGATTATACTGTATATTTATGAATGATCCTGTTTACTAGTGCACACAGAGCTCTTGTTTTAATGTAACACAGCAGAGGCAAATAGCTGTTGTCAGCCAACAAAGATCACTTACTTTCAAATGCTTAATCTGAACACCATGAACTGATCTGCTATTGCTGTTTATTGGGCTGTTTGTTTTTGATACTCTTCCTTCTCTTTTTCTTCCCCCCTCTCTCTCTCCTCTCTCTCTCTTTATCGCTCCATCTCTCTCCGTCAACTCAGGCTTAATTAAAGCCATAGCTGTTCTTCTGCTACAATATCATGTCAGGGGGGTATCAACACACCACAAAGCCTTCTCTAGCAGAGCCCAAAGAGAGGGAGGGGGAGAGGGCCAAAGATCCAGTTACAGCCACCCTACACCTCCACTCTCCTCTTCCTCTCTTGGCTGGCCCAGCCCCAGCCCAAACAGTTCTGGTCCCTGCTCCACATCTCCCCCCTCGACCCCGATCGACCCCCCCTCCCTCCCTCCCTCCAGCCCATCCCCCCTGTCATCTCATCTCTCTCTAAAACAGCCAGGCTGCATTATTTATCTGTCACTATGTTACTGTTTGGAAATCATGAAAGGGTCTGTGGGGATGGGGATGCTAAACCACCGTGTACTTGGTTTCTGTTCTGTGAATGAATGGGACAGGAGGGAGGGAGGGAGGGAGGGAGGCAGGAGATGAAGGTGGGAGAGGAAGGTGGGAGGCAGCTTGGGGGTGAGACAGTGAAAAAAATAATGTCAAAGTCATGCTCTTTCTAGGAAATAAAATCCGGCTACTATCTCTTCAGCCCTGGCCACAGCTGAGTGAGAAGAAACGATGCTGCTCTGTGACAAAAAATGCTTCTTATTTGTCATTATGGGAGGGAAATATGGAGTGAACGGCGGGAATAATTAAGGCGAATAACAACTGTGCATAGTCCAAAGATGCAGATGGCCCCGTTCACCCTGGATACTGAGTTGATTACTAACTAACCTCTCCATTGACTAAAACCAGCCTTCTAATTGCTTATATTCCCACTTTTCTTTTATGTTTTCTTTCCCTACTTCTCCCTCGTGTATCCTGTTCCCAGTGCTCGTCTCACTTGTCAGTCAAGGTCAGGAGGTCATCCTCATCTGATCGTGTGTCAGAGCAGATTAGAATCAGAGCTTTTGTGCCATGTCATATTTCATTATGCATTTGACTCATCTGGCAGGTCAAGGGGTCAGTGTGATTTGATTGGATGACAGAAATGATATAATTTGTGTTTAACCCTAGGCTGTATGAGGCTCTGAGTGGCGTACTAATGCATTTTGCAAAGACGGGGCAGGCCCTCTCCACAAGCGACTAATTTGAAGTGGCACACCACAGAGTTGAAGGAGAGCCAGAGCTATTGCACAACATGCCGAGGTTATAAGGGAGGCTTTATCAAATAATAAACACAACCTCGCTTGTACCTCTGTTTCTGTCTGTCTCGCGCACGCTTTCTTTTTACTTTGCAAAGTGATGCGAGCGCCCAGACATCAGCTGCCTCCTGCGCTTCCTTTTTTCTTTCTTTATCAATTTGATTCACTGAAAATGTGTCACTGACCCTCTTCTCTCTTGTTTTTCTCTGTCTCTGCGTCTTCCTCACTGTCTAATAACACTTGATTTTGGCGAGCGAGGAGACTAATGGAGAAGTGCTGTCAGCAACAACAGCCGCATCATTATTGCTGAACATTCGACTGGAACACAAACAACATTTAAATAGCTCCCAAATGACTATAGAATAGAACAGAATAGGTATGTTACAGTGGCAAAAAAATATCAACTAAGTAATTTTTCTGTCAACAGGTTTTACTGTTTGATAAATAAACATGTATTTATATCTTCCTCTGTTGGTTTTGCATCGTGTGCACAGGGAGAGTTCAGGACCTTGCGGTGGTAATGATATGCAGATGCTGCACAGTGTCAGTGAAAACTCAACTGTGATCTCCACTAATGCGGTCAGAAAACAAACCAGGGGTGCACACCATTGCTCAGGTTACCCAATAGTCATCTAGAATGATTGTGATGCCGATGTTGATACGGCGGTGGGTGACGGGGGAGGAGGGAGGGGAAAAACGGAGTGGAAGGAGCAGAAAAAAAGAGGGGGAGGGGAAAGATATGAATCCAACATTTCAAATGAGGACCATAATCAAACTTATTGCCTGACAGGGTGAATCTAGGATTACAACGTTACGCTGGCAGACATGCAGTATTATTTCCAGAGTCCCCTCTGTCTCTTCCTGTTCGGAGCAGCCATGTCTCCTGGAGAGGGAAGCCTTTTTAACTTTGCTCGTTGGCACACCGCTGTCGGTTCTGAACAACAGCCTCGCTACTGTCTACTGAGTTCTGACCGCCGCCCAGAGACTCGACAAGGCCCAAAAAAACAACAGCGAGTCAACTGTTTTTTTTATTTTTTTTTATTTTGAATGACTCTTCAGTTATCTACTTTTCTACGCTCACTGTCAAAATCATTATTAGCATGTGGACAATGGTGCTACTGTGTGTGAATGACAAAACTAATTATTGTTATAAGAGCAAGTAAATGGACAAAAAACAGCACAATAAAGGGTTGGTGGATCAGTACCGACTGACTCTAACAATGTTGAAAATAACAAAGGGAGCGCTGATGGCGCAGTCATCCAAACAAACGTGCATTATTCTGAGAATTGTTAGGATCCTGTCACCCACAAATAACTCTGCCATACAGCAGGAGAAGGGGGGGTTTAAAGTGCATGTGCATGGTGAGGGTGCGTGTGCGTGTTTGTCATTTTATCGGTGTGACAAATGTGTGTCTGCGTGCTGCTCCTCTTGCACACAAGTGAGTGTAATAGCTCTTGAATGCTTTTGAGAACATTTTTGGAGGTAGCCATGGTTTCTCGTAAAACAAAAACTTACTGTCAGAGACTGCCTGCTGTGTGTGTGTGTGTGGTGCTAGTGTGTTCTTAAGTGTCTCCCCTCCCTGGTTCAGAGTCAATGAGGCTGTGTATCGGAGGCTGGCACAGCTGGTGGGAGCAGGAGACTAACATCTGGACCCTCGTACTCTTGGTGCCATTGTTAATAAGAGGCTGGTGGGGAGTGGAGGGGAGTGGAGGAGACAGCTCTCCAGTGTCAATGAACCTCCCTGTCTCTCACTAGAGCTCGCCACTGCAACTCACACTCGATGCTTCACAAAAGTCCACAAAAGAAAACCACCAGCAACTAAGATATCACAGTAAAACCCAAAACAGGAACAGCTTCCTGGGTATGTTGTAGTTTTTAGCCTTGCTAGTGTTGAGTCTCGAGGGATGGTAATGTCGGCCAGTTGGTTGGTCCAGATTGAAATATAACAACTATTTGATGGATTGCCATGGAATTGGCCTGAGACATTCATTTCACCCTTGGGATGAATCGTAATAACTTTGGGGAACCATTAACTGGGATTTTAAATTGTCCAGTCTGGTTTATGACAAGTGAATTTACATTCACATCCGTTGCTTTTAAGTTGTTACAACATTTTTTTCCTAAGGAATGATGGTGAACTTGCTAAACCTCAGCATGTTAGCGTCGTCTTTATGAACATGTTAGCACACTGCAGCCTCACAGATTTGCTAGCCTGGCTGTAGAGTTTTACTCTTTGCAGTTAGGTGGTGAACTGCAACAGGAAAATTAATTTAGTGCACAAAAAACTACTGGTCCGATTTTCATCAAGCTTGGTGGAAAGGCGTACCAAGGGAGAAGCCATTAAATTAAATTTTTCACTACCCTTAATAATGCAAGATAGGTCATTTGTGCTGCATTCATGTGATGTTGGAATAACTGGAAAAATGAGTTCCTGGTCATATTTCTTGGCTCACCTGACCATTTTTGCTCTAAAATACTGGAAAAAACTATCTCTTAAAGCTCATGAACACAAAGACGTCTGACAAACAACATCCAAACTCAAGAAATCCAACCAGCCGAGGAGCATGTGAAAGCACCATGGGCCTTGGCGGAGCTCTGCCTTGTTTTACATGGTTTGCTCCACCTGTGTTAAACAAACTATACAAATATATAATGTAAAGCTATAAAAGCTGCCTGCCTCAAGCTAAATATCTTTCCCGTGTGCTGCTTAACCAGTTTAATAAAAAGAAAGATATTACCTCATTTAAACTTTCTCTCAGCAGAGGAAATAAGCCAACACGGATCGATGTCAGCTAAGGGCTTTCTTCATACCTTGAAGATACTACATCAATAATTAACCAAGTATTTTTGCTAATGAATCTCGGTTCGATGGAACATTTTCCTCTCTAATAACCCATAACTTATTTATTCATTTCTGTAGCCATGAGGGCAAACAAGTTCAAGGCAAACTTTGCACATTTTATTTTTTAAAGAAAGAAAATCTGTGGTGATGAAAAGGCGAAACACTAGGCGAGACACTGGACATTGCATGTCTTTTATAATACTCTGGCATGTGATCGAGCACAAGAGTGAGTGTTTGGTCTGTCATCATTTTATCCAATGGGGTGAGAGGCCTACACAAACACATTAAGGTTGCCATTAGTTTCATCTGATCACCTGGGGCAACAGGGGGATGGACAGCTTGGCAGAGCGCGGCCTTACACAAATATACAGCGGTGCATTTATATGTGGTGCCATGTCAGATG
>CAFUXE010000560.1:233146-244074 GCA_903364295.1 Serranus cabrilla | reverse complement strand
AGGCATCCTCTGAACTTTGTATCAGTTACTGTAGCCGGGCCTGGCTGGGGACAAGAGGGACTTCCCCGGGCAGACAGCAAAAGCAAACATTGTCCTGTCGCTTGGCAGACTGGAGCCAATCAGTACAAGCTGAGCAGGCAGACAATAAACACAGCGAGCCAATGACGGCCGTCTGGATGTAGAACCATTAACAATAGAGGGGGAGGCCGACTTTAACGCTCATAAACAGATTTACATGATACTGATTACGCTGATGCATGTGACAGCTTCAGTTTATGTCTGACAAATAATGTTTAAAAAGCATATTTGTCTAATGTTTCTACCAACAATGAGTGATTGAAATGTCTGTTATATAATCAGACCAACTGATCCTGAAACAAAACAGAGTTTTCACAAAGAACATAATGGTATCGTCGTGCTTATTGTCAGATAAGGAAAAATTAATATTAGCAATGAATGTTTAATTGGAAACATTTTTGTACAGGTTTGACTTAAAGTATATTTTTGGATTGATATGTATTGTATTTGTATAGTATAACATATCAGTATCCACAGTATCAGCCTATATGTCGTCCAAAATGTGCTGATATTAACAAAGGACATTAATGCAGAAAAAGAGGCTTGAGTTTTTTTTTTCAAATCATGTAAGCTATTTATTTTATTTTTATTTACTTATTGGCATATACTTAGCATACAGCATACAGTTTATTTACCTATTTATTTAAAATTAAAAAAAATATTTATCTATTGCCTGATACTGAGCATACAGTACAGATGTTTATTTACCTTTTTATTTTATTTCTATTAATATGTTTCTCCATTTCTAGAAGTGGTTATAATAACGGATAATAATGTTTTTTTGTTTTTTTTGAGAATCGGTATCTGTCTCACATCAGTTTGGCTCTAATTATTATAGCAAATGTGTAACCATATATAATATAAGTGACTGTTATTTCTGCTATTTGAGATAGCACAGATATGAGTTCAACTATGAAATATCTCAACTTATATCCTCATGATTATGTTGTGATTTGATTTAAACACCAAGAATTAAAGGAGAACATCGGCTGATATATTCGTAACAGACTTTTATTGTTTTTAATATCCCATAAAATCTCTCTGGCTGTATGATCTAATAAATATTCATCATCTTTATTTGTGTCCACATCAGAAGCCTGAAGCGCAGTAGACGCTCCGATACATCTACTCATTAGATATCAGCGTTGCCTTTTTATAGGCGGGGGGTTGGCGGGATAGTGCAAAGCCAAAGGCACAGCTGTGGGGGTATAGTTACCTGTAACGTTAGCTGTTGCATGTTATATTATTTACGCAGATCTGGACTTAATGGAACACATGTGTGTCTGCAGCCGACATTCTTCCCAGATTAGCTGAAAGGCCTGCACACATCAGACTCCGCCGATGAGAGGAATGCAGAGCCTGGACCGGCTTATGAGGAAACCCTATCACTCATCTATAGTATACAGTAATCTATGCACACACACACAATCATGCATGGACTGTATTTATACATTATGGAGACAGGGCTCCATACTGTATGTACAGTATGCACTCAACAATTCATGCATATTGACATCAGAAGATCAATGATGCAAAACATTACCCTCATTCCAAATTCAGTCCCCACACTGTTCAATTCTGCTCCCTTTGGAGCCGCTGTTCCTGATATTCCAACCGGTAACATACGTTATCCTGTCAATTGTGTTGCATAAACATATTACATAATATCAGTCGGATTTCTAGCTGCGGTGGTCTGACAGTCAATAACAGAGTATGAATCACTTTTTCAGTGGTTTTTAGAGGTATAAGTCTGAGACAAAACCAACTGCAGCGTGCAACATCGGTTTGCATATTGTGATGAATCATTTTCTTTCTTGTATTTTGCACTGAATGTGACACAGTTTAATTTGACAGATGGTTATGGTATAATTCAAATCTGAACCTTTACATATGTTTTAGCTTTTATATTAAATATAAGCTGAGTTTAAAGCTCATTTTGCAGAGGGGAACAACAAAGAGACTTTATAGTTTTGAAAAAATGCATATTTTCTGGTTTCTTAATTTTGTGAAACCAGCTTTACTTCGCATGTACTTGGCTTGGATGTAAATAACCCTACGCTACTCGCCATAATCTGTGAGTCCTAGCCTTTAGACCATGAAGACACTGACATTTAAGTGTTGTATATCACACAGGGAAGGACGGACTTAACCTATGATATATGAACAGAGGTTCAAGTGCAGAATGCGTCTGGACTCTATTGTTGAGCCAGTACTTGTGTAACATATTGAATCAATACAAAGCATTGATTACTAAAGGCTGGAAGCTACTTGCAAAAACATATTGATGCACATTGTACGTAGCCATGTGGATATTTACTGCGACTGTTTGTTTAGATATTCCTGTTTATTTCCGCATAGATTATAAATCACATTCCATTTGGCTGTGTTTATATGCATTATTTATCCCCAAACACCTGCAGTGAGAAAGACAGGGAGTTGAGTGTGTGTTTGTGTGTGTAAAAGAGATGTCAACTGAGGCCTAAGCTGCTCGACCATAACCAGGACATGAACCCAGGGGCTACCTGCCTCGGGCCACTACTGACACTCAAACTACTGATCACACCATTGGGAATATCCAGCCGACACCAGCGTTTGAGCAGAGGCTATTTATAGCTGACCGCAGCTTTTACAGACACTCTCCATCCACTCCTGGTGTAAACTCATGTGAGGCTGAACATGCTTATGCTTCTGAGGCAGGACAAGTTAGATAATAACTGTGAGAAAACTTGACTTTTAAGTTACTTGATGATAGAAAATTCTTTGTACCATGTGGAGGTATTAGCGGAAATACAAGTAGAAAATGCACTTTCTTTTTTAATTTGTGCCTTTTGGGTTCAGTTCAGTTTTCACTTAGTTGAAGAAACGTCTGACTTTCATCCAGGAGAACGGGGTTCATGTCCCATGTGAAAACAAAAGTAAACGATGTGCTTGAAACATCACGGAACTTCAGCGGCTCATGTTTTGTATATTACGTTTTTGACGAACTTCCGTGGCTCACGTCACCCTCATAACTACTTCACTTCCCGAATTCACATGAATTGATTTAATGTGTGTTTATCAGTGGTTTTGTCGCCAAAATTCAACTAAAAATAGAATGTGTATGTATGAGGACGTGTGCTATTGGTACTGACAAAGTGTTTTTTCAGTTGGAGATCTTTTTGGCTAAAATGCAACTGACAGGCAGAACTTAATACACTTCTGTATCTGTATTTATCACAAGTAATATAATTATTGTGATATTTAACAATATTCTAGCATATCACTTTTGTTCTCATATTGACTGAAAACCACAGTGGAAAGTGAGGGTGAATTTTCCTTTCATAATGGTTATAAATAACCAAACTCATGCCACAATGTTTTCTACTGTAGGTGAAAGAAAACCAAATTTCTGGCATTATCTGGTAGCTTTGCTTAACCAGAGATACTGACTATTACCAAACCTTTATACAGATAAAAATGTTTTTATTATTTTTCAGAAGCATAATTAACAGTGAACGTAGAGGTTCCACATCTCCAACACACTTTATGTTCCCAACTTTGTGCTGAATTCTCAAACTTTTATGACACGGCGCTGCTCTCCTTTCTCTCCCACCGACTCTTTCTTGTTCTTTCAAACTTGACTCTGTGTGTCTGTACCTGCAGCTACAGACGGCTGTCACAGAAAGTAGATGCTGTATCTACTGGAACAACAATGCAGAGCTTGGGCTGCATGTTTTTCAAGCTGGTAGATAGGAAATTCAACAACCCCATCTAAAATTGTACCAAAGCCTCGATTGTAAGTACAGTTGGCTGAGTGGATTATTGAGTGGATTAAATGCCGCATTTTTCTTACTCTCCAAACAGGAAAACAGAATAAAAGTTATAGATGTAATTAAAGATTTTTTTTTGCACCAGTCAATGGTCAAGTACAGTTAGTTGTGGTAGGATTCATCAAAGTGCAAAATTAAATTGGCTCAGTTGAAATGAAAGAGAAAGTAATCAAGCTACACTAAAGCTGAATGTCAGAGACAAGCAATCAGTTTATGAATTCTGTCTATATTTGCATCAAAGGATGTTTTAAAGATGCCACACACAGACCTTTATAACTCTACACCTCTTACCAAGGATAGCATGTACTGGAATTACTACTGCAACGCATTCATTCTCTTTTCTGTCACTTTCTGTCCTTTGTGTTACATTTGACACAACAAGCGGGAGAGATGGAGCGCGTTAATAAAGTGCAGTCGCTGCCCTTGCTCTCTCAGATAGAAGAAATAGGAGAAAAGAAACTTTTCATTTTAATAAATCTTTTTTTTTTTTTTTTTGCAAAACCCCTCATCTTTTGATGCGGTTTCCTGAAGGCAAAACAACATGGTTTACAACAATACGACGCACAACCAAAACCTGACGAGCAGAGCCAGCACCTCGGCTGTGCACTGGCCACAACTGGAGTGTTACAGGCAGAAAACAGATGGTTGGGAGAAGATTTAGCTAATACAAAAACAGGGGATTTTCTCTTTTCTTTTTTTTCCCAAGCAGAGGTACACGCAACGGCTAGATTAGTTTAATACAGGCAGGAGCTGAGGAGAATAATTCCTTAACAAATTGGGAGAGCAGAGGCTCCCGGATGTCAGTTTGCATTTGGCCTCTGATTTCATGAGAAATTCTGGAAGTCTGATATAAATGTTCTCATGTTTCCTTTAACAGAACTTAGTGGATATAACGCCATCTGCATCGCATTATAATGATTTAAAGAAACAGTCATTTCAGCACTGCTTCTTACATTGCTGAAATGATTAGTTGATAAGTAGGGGTGTCAAGAATTCTGTGCTAAATTGAGATAAATCAAACTGAGCTTTGAATTTAATTATAAAAATCAAACGCAGGATCGGACAAATTGAACATTTTTTCCACATGGCCTCAGTGTGGCACATTTCAAAAACATACAGAAGTTATATCACAGTTAAGACCATGTGCAATATCTTTGTTTATCTAAAAACAATGATCTGTTGATCTTCACAAATCAGGACAAAATAGTCAGCGCCAGAAAATCCTTAAGTCGAAAATTTAATCAAATCAAATCAAGTCAAGTCAGAAGTCTAACTGAATTGGGGATTGAGAGACAAGTCATCAATTGCCATCTGTTTATTAAAAATGCCTAACACTCTGAAATTCCAGCTTGTCAGATGTGACAATTTGCTGCCTTTCTTTGTTTTATATGATTGTAAATTGGATTTCGGACTGTTGGCTTTACAAAATAAACACCCTGAAGATGTCAACTTTATTAATTTTATTAATTCTTTCTGACATTTTATACTAAAGATGGAATTAATTAATCTGAAGAGTGGTCAATAATGAAAACAATTGCTATTCTTAGCCATTAAAGGTCCCAAAAGATTCAAAACATGTTAATCTTTAGATTGTAATGAGACAGTGTAATCTCCTGTTATACTCAGTATTCTTATTACGTAAGGACCTAAACTGAACATGAGTTTGCTCAATTTAAAGCAAAAACAAGATGTATTCAATCCATACCATGCTATTCATCACAGTAAAATATTGTTCTAAATGGTACTAAATTTAAAGCATTTGAATCTTGTATTATCAGTTTACCTCTGAAAATCTAAATATCCCAACTGATCATGTGTAATTTACAGTTTGGATGCATTAACTTGAAAGAAAAGTGTTGTTTTATACGAGATATGAGCTGCAGAGGAAGTGTTGGACAGCGTTGTAGAGTAAGTCAGCTTTAGCAACATATTTAGAAGTTCAATCACACATCGGATGAAGAGAGAGAGAGAGAGAGAGATAGAGAGAGAGAGAGGCAGCAGGGATGGGAGAAGACAAGGCAGCAAAGTCAGGGTGGAGAGAGTGAGCGATAGAGGAGGCAAAAAGAGAGCGATGGAGATAGAGAGATAGAAGGAGAGAGTTAGTTGAGAGTTGATATGCTGACTACAGGCAGTTGATTTGGTTTCAGAGAGCATTGTTACGGTGCTTTGAATTAATGCCTCCCAAAGAGTCCAATTGTGATTCTTGGGCTGTGCTGACAGAATATTTGACAGCCTAGGGTGAGCTGCTGATCTCAGCTGAATCCTCTGTTCTGTGTGTGTGTGTGTGTGTGTGTGTGTGTGTGTGCGCGTGTGGGTGTGTGTGAGTGTGTGTATGCATGCACAACTGTGTGTGTGTCTGTGTGTGTGCCTGTGTGTGAATGTATGGTTGATACCCAACACATTCATACACCTACACATGTTCAGATGTGTGTGGATGTGCAAAAAAAAAAAAAAACGTCAAAAAACACCCACACGAATATGTGTCCACACACACACACACACACACACATGGAGACGCAAAGACAGAGTGGACAGTATGTGATAGAGAGAGTAAAAATAACAAACACATAAATCAAATCCTAAATGCCTGTTAACTAAGCACTAACACACACAGAGACACAAACACAAACACAAACACAAACCCTCATATGCAGCTAAAATGAGCACGTCCACTTAATCAAGATGAAACAGTTTGACCAAGTTTTTTTTTTTCTTCTCTGCAGGAAACATGTTGTCCCTTCTGGGCTGCTAAATTATTAAAAAAATGAAAAACAAAAACAACAAAAGACAAGTGCAATGTGTCATTACAGTGATGGAAAAAAAGAAGCTCTATCAAAATAAACGTGCTGCACAATACTGGTCCAGTCTGACAGCAGCAAGACATCATGAAAAATCATATGTGAAAATGTAATACACAAAGATACTGCAGCTATATTAATGGTTTTCATCAAGCGCAATGCTACTTTCATCAATTACACTAACAATGTGCTGTAAAATATATATATATAATTAATAAAAATGTGTTCAAATGTTACCAAAATAGATGAAATTGGATTTTTGTATAATTGAATGGGTTTTTCTATTTAATGTACACAAATGCAAATCAGGGGCAACAAAAGAATTAACGGACAAAGCAACACAAAGCGACACGCATCTCATTAGTCACTTTCATTCTGCAGAGTAATTATGTATTTGAATGCAAATGCAAAACCAAAAAATACAAAACCAAAAAAAAAATCAAAGGCTCCATATAATATAAAATTGTTTTCTATGTTTCTACTGATTTAATGTCAGGTCTAGGTGCTGTGTAAATAATGTGAAAGTCTGAATCCAGAGAGAAACGCACACAACCTGTATCAGGAAACTGCATTTAAACAAGCTGTCAGGACTTTTGTATGGTTGTGATGTCACAACTATGCTATATATAGGTAAAAAGTGCCGTTATAATGGCATTACAGTCATTCCCTAGCTGCAATGATGGTGCAGACATGCTGAAACCGCAGATGATGACTTGTAGATGCTGACCAGTCAGAGCAGACCAGGCTTTTTCAGATCAGGGGCTTAAAGAGACAGGCGCTAAAACGAAGCGTTTCAGACAGAAAGTAATACAGATATATTTAGACTGACAGTATGAGAAAAATATATATTTTTTCCAACATTAAAGTATTTAAGCATGTTCTAGCTGAAACCCAAAATACAAGCTTGAACTTAAAAAAGGCCATAATATGTCCCCTTTAATATCACCTTGGGCTCTATAGAAAATCATGTTGGCTGTTTTTTGTTTTTTTTTACTATTTTATGACATTATGAAAATAATCAAGATTTTAAATGATGATTATAAATAATTGGTAGTTGCAGCCCTATCCTTTAAACGTGTTGGTTAATGCTTAACTGAAAATGTACTTGTGCTGTGTTACTCTGACCACTGAATGGAAATTCCTACAATACAGCAAAATGATTCACAGTTCGATTCAAAGCATGAAACCCCCCTTTATACTGTGCGTGTATGAGCTGTGAGTGTAATGTCATAAGTAGCAAATGAGTCAAAGGTAGATATTTATAGTTTACGCTAAGTAAACCCTCCTTTCCCTTATGTGAAACTGTAATTTGCTAATTTGAGAACGATGCTCACCACAGTTAGTATCACAAAAAGTTTAGTATCATTGTGATTTTTCAAGAGTTTCCACAGAGAAAACATCCTAAATCTTGAGCATGAGAAACCTGCTCTATGGATCTTTTTTCTAGGAAAGCTCCAAAGCTACTTCTTCATTAAAATTAACCGGAGAAGGAAGGGGGGGGGATAAAAACAATGGTAAGAGCAGGAGGCAGGAGACTCACAGGCAGCTGAAGAGTATAATTGTGATGCAGGTGTTGATTTCGTGGATGGATACTTCTGTTTCTCCCTCTTTCTTTACCTCTGCTATCCATTTCCAGCACCTCTCTGCCTCCCTCTCTCCCTGCCTTTACATCTTTCTCTCCATCTTGAGTGCTGTGCCTCACCCTAATTAGAAATTCCCCCTCCGACCAACTGAAATTGAATTGCCCATCATTTGCATAATGATAGCTCACCGGGCTGACGGCCGATTTACCATGAGATGAAATGTAGCAATCACTTAAGAGAGTGACCATGAGGGAGTGTGGGTAACTGGGGGTGCATGGGGAAGAAGCACAGAGAGAGAGAGAGAACGTGAGGATGAAATGGGAGCACAAAGATAGAGAGAGGTAAAGAAGCAGAGAGAGAAATCCGACAGGTATTTAGGTTATTGTCTCATACAGCAATATAGCTGGAGGGGAGGCAGTGTCCTCAATATGACAGCAACTGGACACAACAAGGACACATAAGGACGCTTATATAACACTGTTCCCCTTGTCAATGGAAGCACTTCTGTCTTTCAACTCTAATTATCATAGAGCATGTTTCATACAGAGCTACTATTCTGTCAGAGTGCTGCAGAAATCCCGCACTCCCCGAAATCCTAAATTATACGCTGATCTTTACCCTCCCACTTTTGTATTATTCCCAATCTCCAGCTGCCTTCTCTCCAGGGTCATTCAACATTTTTAAGTGGCAAACTATTCATTACAATAAAAAAGGGAGTAGCACAACTGGGACAGAATTGAGACTTTTTTTTTCAGTGTCCAGAGGTTACTCTTTTATTTCACAGTCGCTTCTATTCAGAATGTAATCAACTCATTCAAGAACCTGAAATCTGTCAAGCTAGGTTAACAGCTGGCAGCATTTCAGCTCCACAGCGAGCTGGTCAAGAAACATTCATGACCCAGAATCAACAATTTATACTGTTTCTGTCTCTCTGTCTTGTCCTACTGAGAGCAAATATTCCTCTTTAGGTAGTAAATGATGAAAAGTAAAATCAAAACCTACTTATTCAGCCAGGTGTTTGATTAAAAATGGTTTATAGACACTATTTAATTTATTTATTCACTTACTTTATTGTATGTTGTAATGTTACCTCTTTTTCTATTTTCTATTTAGTCTATTCTTTTATATTGTAGCGTATTGTTTTGTCTGCATAAGTCCCTAATTGTTATAGATTCTTTGTCTTTTTTATATTTTTCCTTTTCCGTCTCATTATCGACTTGTCAGCCATCTGTGAAGCACTTTGCCCTGCACTAACACATACGAAAGATGTTAAACAAACAAAGTTTGCAATGAAAAGAAAGTTAATCATAAGGATCCAGGCTTATGTTTCTTTCTTCTCTCAGAACAGGAATAAAATACTTAAAAACAATTAATGAATGTCAGTGACCTCTATTGTTGATGTTAATGTTAAACTATTCTTAGTCTCTCGAGTAGATGTTTGGCACGATCTGACTCTGTTCCCTGCAAGAGATCGACATCGGGAACTCCTGAACCACCCACGGTTTATAAGAAGTGGTCAGACTGTCAACTGTGTAGCTGTCAGTGAACGCCCTATCAGTTCCACAACTGCTGCACCGCTTACAAATTACTGTAATCAACAATATGATAATCATCTCATTGTCTCGCCTCTTGTGGGGCATCGATCTCTCATTCCACTTGGCCTCAAAATTTGATTTGTAAAAGAAATCCCAATAAATCTTGTCTCGGTGAGGTCACGTAAGTGCAGGGAAATCAAATAACGGAGCGTGATGAGTGTGATGTGGCAAAATGACAGCGTCAAAGCTGTCTAAAACCTTAACACTGAGGCAAACTTGCCACTAAGGGTCATTTTTTTTATCAAAATTGCTTATTCATGGGAGTGAGTGGTGTGGAGGGCACATTTGTTTCGAATAGCCAGAGTGATATGTTGGGCTATCAGGTTGGAAGCTCTGTCCAGAGTCTGATAAGGCCACTGTTTATTGTCTAACTTCCACTCTTTAACCTGAGGAACCTCAGACTCTCACACACGGTACTTTCCACTCCTTAGCCATTACCTCAACACGCGTGTGTGCCGTGTATATGTGTGTGTACGTGCATGTTTACGTGAGAGAGTCCTTGTGTGTGTGATCTTTGGTTTCCATCACAAGTCTCGACCTAATTAAAAAGGCCTGTCGATGCTCAATAAGTGACAGATCATCAAAAAGCACACAGAAGTGCACATACTAAGACACACAGCAGTGCACACACACATCACTCAGAGCTCAAATCATTTATTCAATTCTACAATCTCCTCTTCCTCCGTCCATCTCTACATAAGTGATCAGTGATCACATGTCGCATGTTAAAGTCGGCCGGCCCAGACAGGAGGGAGTTAAGTCCCTTATCTCTCCTCCCCAGAAGAAATTCCTACTAGAGGCCTCGCTCTGCTGGTTTCCTGCCTTCTTGCCCAATGCCCTATTTTTACTCATCGGCTCTAGAATACCAGGGGCAGCTTTTTCCTTGTCACTAACATATTTCCTGCCATTCTCACTCTGACATTTCTCCCTGCTGCACGCTTCGCTCAAATCGTTCCCCCTCTTTATGGGTCATAACCTTTCAGTCGGGGCCGTTCATATTCAAATGTACCGGCCGATGCTGGAGCCGCTGCGAGCTCACCCGTCACTCTGGTTCGTCTTTTTTTT